>JAHBCN010005129.1:10000-57705 GCA_019359885.1 Listronotus oregonensis
ATATATATATATATATATATATATATATATATATATATATATATATATATATATATATATATATATATATATATATATATATATATATATATATATATATATATATATATATATAATATAATTTTTCCAGTAAAACTGCAATTGTAATGTTACAAATCGTTAAAAGATTTTTTTCTATATTATTTTCATCAAAAGGGTAGTTTTTAAAGATTCTTGAGGGTTGATATTTTAAAATACACCAATTTTGTATTGTACAATACGTTAGGATATTTATCCTACATAAATAAAAGACATTTGAATCGAAAAAAAGCCGAAAAACCGATAAAATCTATTTTTTCGATAAGGGGTGGTTTTTACAATTGCACACCTTGCGACCATAAAGATTTTGATATGGAGGGTAAGATAAGCTTAATTCCAAATTTTCAAGAAAATCGGTGCATATATAAAAAATTCGGAGGTATGACACTATTTTGAGCTTGACTGCCTGGACTATATGGGTTGTTTACAAAAATGTTAAAACAGAACTTTGGCCTAAAGTTGTTAACCTAATTAAAAGAGAAAAACGGCCTATATTAAGTGGCAAAAATAAAACACCATAAAAAAACCTTATTGGCTTTCCAATTGCGTGATGACAAAATAACTCCAATTAAAATTAAATACCTGCTTTCCCATGTCTTATAAGCTTTCATTAGTACTAGAAAATAGAATTAACCCTTTCAGGACGGCTGCCGCGTATGTGCCTCACCATTAAACATTCTGTACGGCCAACTGACGCATATGCGCGTCATATGCTTATATCCCTTCCCCAGCCATACAAAATCACCCGATGCACACTTTTTAAAAGTACATCAGTGGAGGCCGGGTAACGCACCAGTGCGTTAGTAGTCATCGAGTGGATGTGGCGGGACGTTTTTTTGCTGAAATAGTAGCACATGTTAGGTTACTGTTAATATTATTGATTGCTTAATTAATAAACAGACAATATAAAAAGTAATACAATAAGTAGTGTGAGTGATCAGCCCTCAGGCTCTAAAAGGGCGAAAATAGATAATGTATACTGTGGTCTAGATAATAACGACATTAAAAATATTACTGCCTCTTTGATGAATGACGATCCTTATCTTGACTATGAAGAAGAACTTGAAGAACCATTTCAGGATAGTGGTAAATGAATCTGGAAAAACTGCAACAGATCAACTTGAGATTAGTGGTAAATCAGCAGAAGATGGTACAAAAAACTACAATTTTATGGACATAGATTGGAAAGAGGCTGGAAATTACTTATTTATACCCACAATACATTCATTTGCCGGTGAAGAGTCAGGTCTAGTAAATCAGTTTCCAGAAAATTCGTTAGAAATTGACTACTTTCTGTCTCTTTTAACACACGACATAGCAAGCATGATTGTTCAAGAGACAAATAGGAACGCTCAGCAACAAAATATTAAGGGGTGGAAACCGATGAATGTAAATGAATTTTATACATTTGTTGCCTTGAGTATGCTGATGTCATGGAACAAAAAGACGGACATAAAACAATATTGGTCTACTGATCTCCTGTTGCATACACCAATTTTTGGAGAAATTATGTCTAGAGATAAATATATAATAATTCTTAAAAGCTTACATTTTGCAAATAACGATGATGCACCCCCACCTCGTGTTAATTCTTTATATAAAATTGAACCTTTCCTAGATATGGTAAAACAAAATTTCAAAGCACAGTTTTAACCATGTCATAACTCAGTAGTCGATGAGAGTATGGTTTTATTTAAAGAAAGGTTGCACTTTAAGCTGTATATAGGAACTGAGTGGCACCGGTTTGGGATAAAACTATTTGTATTGTGTGACTGCGAAACTGGAATTATTGTAGATTTTATTGTGTATGCAGGCACAGAAACAAAATACGACAATGTTCCGGGGCTTGGTATTGCAGGATCAATTGTAGCCTTACTTTTAAAACCTTACTTGAATAAAGGCCATTCGTTATTTACAGATAATTATTACACTAGCCCAACATTGTCTTCTTTCCTTTTTGATAAAAAGACAAACTCTTGCGGTACCGCTCGTCCTAACAGAAATGCAATGCCAGACCTAACAAAGAAGATCCAGAAAGGTCAAGTCGTTTCGAAGTGCTCTGATCATATATTAGCTCTAAAATGGAAGGATCGCAGAGACGTTCACATGATTACCACATTGCATGATAATAAAATGATTACACTTGATAAGGTTAATCGTCAGACTAATGAAGTTAAAAAAAAACCGAATGTGTTGCCCGCTATAATGAAGTAATGGGTGCTGTAGACAGGTCTGATATAATTATCAGTTCAATTGATTGCATGAGGCAAAGTACAAAGTGGTACAAAAAGTTATTTTTTCACACATTAGATATGTGTCTACTAAATGCCCACGCAATGTTTTTAACGGACACTTCTAATATTTGTAACATATGTGATGTTGGTTTTCCTGCTTCGAGATTTACCACACAGAAAAAAAAAATAGATTTATGCTTGTTTCTTATCATTTAAAAATGGTTTTTTGATGTCTACTAATGTTTTGCACAATAATATGTCATTTATTACGTTCATATAATAAATAAATGAAAAAAAAAATGGATATTCACTAAAAAATATATTATATATGTCTCTGACACACATATGCGTCATTCGTCCACAGTGCTATGTATTTTATCTTCGGCCGTGCGGCATGACAGCTAAAATAATGCACGTGCTGAAAGGGTTAATCCAGTTTAAATCAAATTTGAGGCACTTTAAAAACTGTAAAAAAAAATGCGTGGTTTAATAAAACGACAATTTAACAGATTATGGTTATGGTTAACTGTAAACCTCTAAGATAAAAACTCCAAAAAAAAATGAATCTGCATTATTATAAAACTTCATAGGATAGATTGTATTAAAACGAGGTAAAATAACCTCAACTAGTTAACAACCAAACCTTATTTATTAAAAAAATAAAATAAAAAGTGAATGCTTTAACTTTTGGACCTTCTTTAATATATACACCCAAGGGAATTGGACCTAATTTAATGAGTAATTTAATATACATTAGGGTGATTCCAACTCCGCAAAACACTATTTATTGTGCGATCACGCGCAAGCCCAGTCAAATAAGCTAGTCCAAACCGATGGGTGACGGTGTATTACATCATCCAACTGTACCAACCAAACTAGTGTTTGTTCTTAAACAGTTTTCGAACGTTCATTTTAATTCTTATGCAAAGCAAGCATCCTTTGACACAGAAAGCGTTCAAACTTTGTCGTTTTCGTACTGATATAAAACCGTGCCAGGTCGACACTTGCGCATTTGATCGATTCTAACAGTTTCGAAGCCGTTTTACGGCGGTAAAAAATCTGGTGGTTGATATAAACCTATTAAATTTAAAAAAATCAAATATTTTATGAAAAGTAAACAAACGCATCTTGTAGTATTCTGTCATAGATAAACTAGTTAATATGAATGCTTCAATTTGTAAAGAAAAAATAATATTTAAAATAAAAACAGTAAAAAAATTAAAAGCAAGAATGAATTACTAATTTATATAAATAACTAACAAAGCAAAGATTTAAAAAGATTTAAAAACGAATTTTAGGTTTTTATTCGATAATATAAGATGTATATATACAATATTTTATTTTATTCTTTAATCAGTTGCAAGATTTTTAAATAAAGTCTTAAACTTAGAAAATACTGTAATATAAGGTGTATTGATGTTAAATAACATTTTATACCTATCTGTCCTCTCATATTGTCTCCAAACTTCCTTATAATTTCCAACTGTAGCATTCCTGCTGAAGCCAAAAATCCATTGCCTAGAATATGTACTAACATGGCTGCCCAAAGTACTACCCATCCCCATCCACCTTCTGGGTAGTAATGCTGCTTAAGAGTGAGGAGCTGCCGAAAATCTGCCACCATACGGGCAGCTCTTGATGCTGGAGCTTCTTCAACACCTGAACCCTATAGATATATTATGTTTTATAAATTAGTCTTATAGAAGTAAACATGTTTTTAAATTGAAATCATAAAATTAAAAATTAATAATTTGATTTAAAGTTTATTTATTAGTATTTTATGTTTGTGTTAAAGAAATTGTCTTATTGTATGAGAAAATATTTTTTTTCTTCCGAATTTAATTTCAACACTTTTGACGCTTACTTTATTATTTTTTCTACGAGGACTACTAGTTAAACTGGAAACCAAAATATTTAAATAGATTTTAATATTTTATTTATAAAAAGAGTAAAAAATCAAGTAATTATCAAGTTTTTACTAATTTCTTTGTTGTTTAACTCAAGCACGGTTTATCTTACATTAATTTTAGTACATTTTTTTCTAAAGTACGGTCAATCCATCTGAAGTGGTTAAAAAACAAGTTGATTGCTTGACCATTTTTAAAAATATAAATTTTTTCCAGTTTGTTTTTCCTGTATCTTAAGACATAGAAACCTTTTTTTTTAATATTTAACTTAAGCAGTTAATTGATATTGGCGGCCATTTTAATTTGGATATACACGCCAATTTCGCAATTTCAAGGGGTTATGTAAAATTCAGTAAAATTTTATTTATCATAATATTTTTTCAAGTTAAAGAAAAGTCAAATATAATCTAATTTCTTTTTTTTTTCTTTGTTAATATATGTTGGTAGTAAAACCAAAAATATTAATGGTAATAGTAATATAACAATCCTTTAATTTTTATAAATTTTGAAAAAAAATTAATACTCCTTAAGTTTGACTTTAAATAACTCTAATAATATTGGATAAAAATTTACATAAATTACAGTTCCTATGTTTATGTTTTTAAAAACAACTCAACACAACTGTGCTGAAAAACAGATATAACACTAGATAGGTGACAAAAAGAAATTTTTAGAATAGCCCAATAGGCTTAAAAAAATGCACAAATTTGTACCAACACTTTTTATGATATGAACTGTTTAATCAAAGAGATGTGCTAGCCAAATTTCCTGGTCTAAACACAGAGAAGGTAAGTAATATTACCATAGAAAACTAAACCACTCAAACCGTCGTACTGCCTGTTCGTCGGTCTACCTCTCCCGATACCACCCCTTCTGCTTTCTTCCATCTCTTGCGCCGTGTGAGGTGAAGGATATGACTTTTACGCTCTTGTTTTTCGGATGTCGGGGGCGCCACGAAATCTCGAGCTTTTATTGGATTAAGATCTTGCATAGCGACACGAATAGTTCCGCGGCAGCTTTTCTTTTGCGCCAGAATTCCGCGACTGGCCTTGTTTGTTTAGTTATTTTTAAATTGATATAGCGGGGTTGCTGTACCTTACACCGAAGTTTAACCATAAATTGAGTTTCACCTAGAAAAAAACCCTCCTGGTTAATTTTACCTTTAGGTAATAGTATTTGTATATGTTGGGAACAATAAAAATCATTTTAAACGTCATTAGTAGTTAAAAAGAATTGAAATTAGTAGGTCAAAGAAAACAAAATAGCAAGAGAAGAATAAAATATAAACATAACCTATTATATTTTTTTCGTGTGAATTTTGTGCTGGGTAGTTTATAAACAATTTCTTTCTTATGTATTTAGTGATACCGTAAATGTTCGTAGATATGGAGGCAACAAAAGAAGTTTTAAAACGTGCAGCAAATTTTTCGAAAGATGAAGAAAACCTCGTAATAGCTTTTTTGGACAAATATAAACATATTTTAGAATGCAAAAAAAGCAATGGATGTGGAAAGATAAAGAAAAGGTATGGAAACGGGTTGAGACGGAATTTAACAGTAAAAGTGGGGAAACATTTAGAAGTGTAAAATATTTAAAAGAAAAATACAGCAATATGAAAAAAAAATACAAAGAGAAAATTTGCCGAAGAAAAAAAAATACCAAAACAGGAGAAGGAACTTTTACTCCCATACTTCTTACTTATGTAGACATGGCAATAAAAAATATTCTGGGAACATAAATTGATGGAGTCAAAAATACGTATGACTGCGATGCTGTCGGTAACTATATTTTCAATTTATGTACTAACACATTGTCCAGGTTAACCGAAGTAAAGTATTTTTTTTTATTAGAAAACCATGTAAAAAACCTACCGGATTGCCCAGAACAAGCTTCAGATGCTGATGTCACTATCCGAATGGAGGATCAAGGCACAGAGGAGCCCTCTTTCTCACAACCATACGAAGAAGATTCCGCACCAATTCTAATGGGTATGTACATCATATTGTTTTTTCAGTTTATACAATTTCAAGGATGATATTATAAGTAATGTTAGTATTATATTGTAGAACGTGTTGATGAAAACATGGAAAAAGATCATGGTTGGAGTAGGTATACTCCAAATGATTTAAAGAAACCGAAGTCAAAAAAATTGTATTTAAACAAAGACTCTCATGTAAGTATCAAAAAAAGTGTGCTCCAGTTAATACACGCTTTTTAAAAAATTAAAATAAAAAAAAATGAATTTAGTCGTTATAAGAAATTTAAATTTAGAGATGTCAATAAAGTAATTTTTTACAGCTAATAATAAGGCACAAAGAAGTCTTATGGAAGAAAAATTGAGTTTGTAAGACTGCAGAAAGAAAAATTTTTGATAGAACGTGAGATGAAACGAAGAATATTGGAAATAGAGATAGAAAATATGAAAATGGAAAACAAAATTAAAAAAGTTGCCCTAAGAAAGTTAGAAGAAAATTGTAATGTTTTAGATACAGGGTGTTAAAATTTGTATTGTTTTTTTTTCAGTTTTTTTTAAACTATTTTTGTAATGAGTAGCATTGTAAATAAAATTTCATTAGCAAAAATTACTTCATGCTACATAAAAAGATATAATGGGGTTGCCTTGCTATAATTTCGAAAAAAAGTATGTAGACTACTGACTTCTTTATTTTTTGTATCATTTCATGTTAACTTTAGTAAATAAAAATTTTACTTTTACCCTTTTTTTATTTAAGAGATAATTTTAACCTAAAATAGTATTTCTTTTGGAACAGTTAAAGTGTTAATAGACCGGGATTCCGTGGGTTTTTTTTTCAAGATATATAACAAGCTAAAACTTTGTGGGTAGCTTCGTTTCGACGAGTCGCCCAAATTCTGACTGCAGCAACATTGGACCGTGATAGGACTGCTTTCGAGAAACCTCCAAACATGCCGATTTTTCAGGTGTTGCAAAATTGATACTTAACAGGTTGATTTTAACATACTTTGTTAAGATTTTTATGAAAAGAAAGAAAAAGTATTTGTCCTACAAAAATTATGATAGGTATACCGAGTCCTCCACATCAAACATACCGAAAAACTTATAGGTATAACCTCATCACTGACCAGATAATTTTTTGAATATTGTTTAAGACATATTTTTAAAAATTATTTACAGTATTGTCCTACAAATAGGTTAATAGGATTTTGTAGTCCTACAACCTGCCAATTTCAGGGGTGCTACTATATTCATTACTAACAAGCTGAATTTTGTTTTTTATTTTAGAAATAATATTTAAATTACAATAAAACATTTGTCCTACAATTCAAATGATAGATAAAATTGAGGCTTCGGTTAAAATTTCACAATATTATTTTTTTGAAAAAATGATTGGTCAGAACACAGTTAACCAATTTCTCTATATTTTTAATACGTTGTTGTTGAATTCTTTAATTAAAATAAAAATCAAAATTATATTAAAAAGTTAAACCCTTTCAGTTATAAGGTCAAAATTGGGTTATTAAAGTAAAACTGCGTTTTTTTAATACGATTTGTTAATTGCCCAAGGGTACAACTAACTAATATCACTACCTTTAAATAAACATACGTTATACTAACTTCTATATATTGTATAAAAAGATAACCAATAAAAGAAATTACGTATATGTATACTAGTCGGACTGTAATGATAATAATACAAATCATTAAAAAATATTAAAATGTATGATGAATTCTGCTTTGTAAATAATGTATATACATGTATTGGGTATCCAAATAAGAAATATCCATGAAATAAAAAAAAAGAACATAATGGTTGAAGTAAAATTGATAATCGCTTTGAATATTACTGGTTCGATGGATCCAAAGCTCATCTTTTAAAGACTTATCTACTGCCTTTGACAATACTTGATTAATAATTTGCTTTGTTAATATTACGTTTTACAATAGTTCACTACGGTTTATTAAAATATTTTATTCTTTTATTAGCCAAAAAAAAAAGATAAAAGTGAAATCGATGATGACGAAAAAGGTACAGATGATGATAATACCGAAGTCACTGATGATGATTCTGATGTAGAAGGTAGTGATGTAACGAATATTCGCATTCGCATTTGCGGATATTCGCATATGTTTGCATATTCGCATTGGCATTCGCAAAATTTCTGCGAATGTTTTGCAAATATGAATATCAAAAAAAAAACAATTTGAAGATAATAGTTGGTTAATAAAATCAGAATCCTATTTTTTTTTATTACAAGAAAAAGTAACCTAACCTTTTAATCACAATATCAGTCTTTACTTTATCATTTGGTATTATTTATTTATTTGCTTTACTTTGAGCAATAAAGCTTAACAATTAAATTTTCACTAGAACTTATAAGACAAAAAAGAAAAATAATATATAAACAAAGAAAACCAAATTTTTCTTTAAATTTTTTATCAGTTTTACTTAAGTTTTTAATATATGTAATCATCTTCTTGAACAAAATTAAAAATAATAATAAAAAAAAAATTATTTTTCTACAATAAACTATAAATATAATCATGTACCATAAGAATCATAAGTAAACACTTTAAACAAACAAAAACAAAATTATGTCTTTTACTTTAATAAAGCGTAAAAATTAAATTTTTATAAGAACTTGTAAATCAAAAAATTAAATGCAATTTCATCAGTCTTCATATAACTTTTTAATGTTTAGATAATCATCATCTTGAATAAAAATTTTGAACAAAAACTGAATATTCGCATTCGCAAATGTCGGTAGAAGATATTCACATTTGCATTCGCGAATATTCCAAAAATGACATTCGTTACATCACTAGTAGAAAGTGATAAAGAACAATTTTATTATTATATTCAGACAATTTTCTTACTTGAAAAAAATATATTTAATAAAAATAAATACTTATTTTCGAAAAAAGTATCCAGTTAAAATCAGAAGGAGCATCAATTTCTGTTTTCCAGGAATGTTTGAAGTTGACTAGGATTCTGATTTTTAAATATTTTGATATAACAAAAATGATTCTTCTTTTAATTTTGACTTTTGATTTAATTTTTTTAAATTAATTTTTAAAAGCAGTTTTATTTTTCATTCCAGTCTTACTAAAAAAGTATTGCACGAATTAAGTTGAAAATTGGTGTATGAATCCCTTGTCACATAACGAAGGGCAAGTACGTTATTTTTTTTCAAAATTTTCCAAAAAAATTTCCAAGAGAAAAAAAAAATCGGAAAATCTTGGTAAAAAGCACATGTTTGCCCTTCTAAATGTGCCAAAGTATTGGTATACAATTTAGGATCTATTTTATTTATAATTAAATGAGTAATAATAATAAAAGTTGACTTTACCGGGCTTATAAAGAAGAACTGTTTCTTCAATTTTTCGACTATCTACGTAATATTTTGTTGAATCTATTTATAGATTCTCATTCTACAAGAAATTTAACTTCCCTAAGGGCGTGCCCAATATTTATTTCGTTGTCAACATATCAAAATATTGTATAAAATCCAATCACTCATATAGAAAAAAAAATATTTAAAACATTTGTAGGATTAGCTCTGCCTATCACTATTTTTGTAAGAGAGTTCATTTTTTCTTCATGGAATATACTAACCTACCATCTGCTATTTTTGTCCTACTGTTAATGAGTACAGTAGCACCCCTGAAACTGACATATTTAAGTTGTAGGACTACAAAATCATATTGGCCCATTTGTAGGACAATACTGTGAATAATTTTTAAAAATATGTCTTAAACAATATTCAAAAAATTAGCTTGTTGGTGATGAGGTTAAACCTATAAGTTTTTTTGGCATGTTTGACGTGGAGAACTCGGTATACCTATCATAATGTTTGTAGGACAAATACTTTTTCTTTCCTTTCATAAAAATCTTAAAAAAATATGTTAAAATCAACCTGTTAGGTATCAATTTTGCAACACCTAAAAAATCGGCACGTTTGGAGGTTTCTCGGAAGCAGTCCTATCACGGTATAATATTGCTGCAGTCAGAATTTGGGCGATTCGTCGAAACAAAGCCACTCACAAAGTTTTAGCTTGTTATAAATTATCAAAAAAAAAGCCCACGGGATCCCGGTCTATAAGTCTTTACAGCTTCAAATTTGTACAAAAATACCATTTTTATTCTGGATATAATAAAATGAAAAAAAAACTAAATTCCGTCATTTCTGCCTTTAAACAAGGAACGAAAATGGTTATTTTTATCTCAGGGACTAAATTTTTTCTCCATGAGAAAATTTTCGTTGTCAAAGAGAATAAATTTTCTCCTCTGGAGGAAAAGAATCATTTTTCTCCCTTATTTATGGGTTGTACATGACTTTTTTTTATTAATGTAACAGAAAAAAATACTTTACTAACTCTCGCAATAATAGTAACATAAATATTTGTTACTTTTCTAGTTACAAAAACTGGGATTACAAAAAGAATAAAACAAATCTCGTTATATCTAGTTACGTAGTATGAATTTAAAAAAGTTTTTTTTTACTTGAATACCAAAAAGGCTAAAAGTAATTAACAAAAAGACAACAAATTAGCAAAGTAATTATAAATAAGATTATGGCAAGTTCTATTATTTTCATTTATATTTAGTTGTGCTGCATTGTCCATATTAACATTATTTACCCAGTTGATGGATGCTTCTTGTTCTTGATAATAGGAGGCAGTTTTTCATTTTCATTACGAGCAATTTTGTGTAAAATAGCTGTTGCTACAATAACAGCCTATACGGTGTCTAAATTTCTTAGTCGAATTCCTATTGCTAATGCAGGAAATCTCCTCTTCCAAACACCATATTTACGCTCAATAACATTTCTGGTTCTTATAATTGACCCATTTAAAAGGGCCTCTATATTATTCGTAACATCTCTTAAGGGAGTTATAAGATATGATTTTAAAGCATAACCGCTATCTCCTACACGTAAATTATTAGCATAAAGATTTCTCTCAAAGTTTCTATACGACGCAGAGTTTCGAAATATATGCGCATCATGTGCAGATCCTGGCCATCTTGCCACAATATCTCTAAATTTTAAGTCGGCATCTGCTACAGACTGGACATTAAATGAGAAAAAGTGTTTACGAATTCTGAATATTTCCGCGATTTCCCCACCAGGTAACTGGATTTTTATGTGGGTAAAGTCTATGGCTCCTACGCACTTAGGGAATCGTGCTAGGTTGTAAAAACTTTGTCTAACATTTTGAACTTCTTCACCTACAGGCATTGTTATATGAGTGGGTCTGAGATTAGCAATTGCTCGGCTTACTCTTCTTACAATACGGCAGGCCGTGGTTTTGCTCTCTCCTGCAAAACCGCCTGCAATCCATTTACATTAAAATTGAGCGTAAGTAAGAGTTGCTGACTTGGCGAAAGGCATTCATTTCTAAAAGATATCATTTTCGTTAAAAATAGAAATATTTTCCAAATAGAAATTACGTACTTTACCTTTCAGTGGGGTGTGCAATTGTATTTTCAATTTCCTCCAAAAGATTTTGAACGGTTCGTGGCATCAACCGAAATCGACAGAAGAAATCGTACTCATCGAGCTCCTTAAAATAATTGACGCGTGGCCTGAATATCCGAGGCCTTATAATTGGATTATCTTCATCACTGCTAAATGCGTTCACGTCATAATAATTATTCATTGTCCAAATATTACAAAAACTTTTATAAAAATCAAATACACAACAAAAGTTTATAGGTTATGTTCTTTTAACCAACAGTTGACCCATAACTGGATCTTGGGTTCAATATTTTAAGGGTTAACCGAAAGTTTCTATTTAACCCCCTATTATAAAACGGAATTTTATGGGTTAACCTTTACTCTTCAGTAACTTGTAGGTAACCATTAAGTGTGAAACTGGACCTTAAGAATTGTTCTGGTTAGAAAGGATTTTTATCTTTAATAAAAAATGGAAAAATAATGTTATCCCACTTATTACTATGGTGAAAAAGATTTCATGTTGCCAGATGCGTTTCTGCAACAAACTCCTTAAAATGACGTACAATCAGTTTGAAGCTTTCATACCCAATTTAATAAATTATTATGCTTTATGTGTATAGTTTGTAATGATTCATCTGTGGGTTTCAGATTATGCCTGGGACCACGTCTGAACATTTTTATTCTGTTTAGTTTGGTAGTAGCCTTCTGTGCAAAAATCGAGGTAGTGGGTTTTATTGTTTTAATTAAATAGGGAGGTAGAGAGTTTCATAGAAAAATATGCTTAGACACGTTGACCTGAAACAAGATTGAGAAAATAAACTAATAATTCAAATTTTATCCTCTTTACAAGCCTGAACACATTTTTTAAAATTTTTGAATCACATCAACATATTTATAAGGAGGATTGATCTCGTTTTTTCTGTTAAGCTACTTTTTGTTCAAATCATAGATCAATAAACTCTGCTCAGTTGGGCGGCGTTTCGGCGCTCCTCGGCAAAGCACAATTGTCCTGAAGGGCTTTTCGTGCCGACCAAGTGACCGGTCCCAAGCCCGGAAAAAGAGAAGGAAGCACACACACACAAACACACACAGCATCACGCTTACACACACACACACACACTTACATTTAAATACAAGCCTAAGCCAAGGTGAAAGGCAACGTGCCGAAGGCTGAGTAGTCACAAGGATATATGTGATCGCGAACGTCCCCCCTTGGGGCACCAGGCAGCACCCCCCTGTATCGCATGCCTTATCCAGCTATGCTGGCTCTGGCTGGATGGACCGTATACTTCCCTAGCTACTCGTGGGAACAATATGGGTAGCAAACAAGAAAATCCTGCAAATAAACCAGGTAAGGTCACAGGCGTAAAGATAGCCACGACCAGCGTTAAAGCAAACTCCCTGGAGGAGATTGACAACCTGACAGATGAACAGGTCATTAAGGCCAATCTGTCATGGAGTTCTAGAGCCCGTGTGCGAGCCCTAATCAAAACAGGAAAAAGCCACGTTGAGGCTAAACGTGCCGTGATCAGGGAAAACTTCACCGCACACACAAAACGCATGGGAAAGGCAAAGGACTCAAAGGCCACAGAACAGGCCACAATAGCCAGCCAAACCCAAAAAAGAATCAGATCTGAGGACAGTACTCCCATAAAAGGCAAATTAAAAAGCCAAGTCCATAAAACCGGCTACTACGACTAGCATGCCGTACAATGCTGCAACTAGCAGCGAGAAAGTTGCTCTTGTCAGCGAAGGCTATACCAAAGGCCAGCTGACGACCGAAAGGATGGAAGAGGTCCAAGCAACAACCTTAAATGTTTACGATAACATCCCAGATGGCCAGGTTGTAAGTTTCGAAAGATGCAACCACAGGCCGGGATACCTCGAGGTCACCTGTGCTGACAAAAACGGCGCAGAATGGCTAACAAAGACGGTGCCAACACTCAAGCCCTGGGAGAAAGCAGTGTTAAAGGTACTGACTGGCAAGGACTTACCAAAGCCAGTGATCTGCACCGTTTTCATCCCGGATGAAAGGGGTGAAAGAATGTCAGCCGAAAAAATAGTCAAAATCGGTAGGTAACAGAGGCCTAAACACAAACCTGTGGAAGTCCTGGGGAGCAGTCCCAATGGACAAAGGCCAACTCTGGACCTTCTTCATGGACAAACAGTCTCTAGAAGGTCTGAACATGAGCCCGTACTTTTCGGAAAACTCAAGTTCAGAAAGAAACAGGACAAAAAGGTCCAACAAATTGCTGAGGACCCCAAGGCTAGTACAACGAAGGCCGGGATCACACAGCGGTCTGTTGGGGATCCCGAGGCCAGCACAGCAAGGCCAGTACGTCGAAGACCGGGTCCATAGCACCGAGGAGAGGGCTGTGTAGAAGGTTCCAAGAAGAAGGCCTGGACATCGCCCTTATACAGAAACCATGGCTAAACAACGGAGCCATCAGAGGACTCAATCCATCTGGAGGTAAGTTACTGTATCATGATAACAACCCAAGAGCTTGTATTCTATAACAAAGTAATAAAATTAGCTGTACACCATTTCCGAATCTCTGCTCTGGGGACTTTGTTACAGTACAGGCAACCGCAACAACTGCAGAGGAAGGGACTAGGACCTGGGTAGTCTGCAGTGTCTACTTCCCTGGAGAAGAAAGGACCTGTCCGCCATCCCAATGGTAACAGGTAATAGTTGGGGGTGACGTCAACGCTTACAATTCAATCTGGGGAAGCACTAATACAAACAGTAGAGGGTCCTTGCATGAATTTATTATAAGTGAAGGGTTAGAAATAGATAACATAGGCATAGAACCCACCTTTGTGACATCAGCCAAGCGCGAGGTCCTTGATCTTACTTTTTGTAGCCATGATGTTAGTGATACTATCACAAACTGGCATGTCTCTGACGAACCATCGTGTTCGGATCATCGCCATATCAGATTCAATATAACAATTTCTAGATTAGCCATCAAGAAATTCTGTAACCCATGGGAGGTACAGCAACAATCTTCACAGCGAAGGCTATTTAACAAGGCCAAACTCAACCAAGACTGGTTAACGTATAGAACGAAACTTACGCAGTACAACAAAGGGATCCGCAAGGCGAAAAGAATTTCTTGGGAACAATTGTTTGAGCAAATCACAGAAACCCCGGAATGCGCCACAAAGTCCTCGCAAGGGACTGCGAGTGCTCCCGGCCCCCTAAAAAAAACGGACAGGACCTTTACGAGCACTAACAAGGAAAATCTAGAATTATTGACTAACACTCACTTTCCAGGATCAACCATAATTAATCAACCTTGGCCATTAGAAAGCCAGCAATCCCAGAAGACCCTGAGAGGAAGACTAGGTTAAGGCAAAGGAATTGGTAACATATGAAAAAATCAAATGGGCCATAGGCGAGTTCCACCCATACAAGTCGCCAGGCCCTGATGAAATCTACCCGGTACTGCTACAAAAAGGCCAAGACATATTACTGCCGCATCTCTGCAAAATTTTCAGAGCATGCATTGCCTGGGGCTACATACCAAAAATATGGCAAAAGGCTACATTAGTCTACCTGCCAAAGATAGGCAGAATTTCAGACCAAACGCCTAAGTCATATAGACCTATATGTCTGTCCTCGTCCTGCTCAAAACGCTGGAAAAATTGTGGATAGTTACATAAGGGATAATATACTGTCACTATACCCTTTAAGTAACCGCCATTATGCCCATCAATCAGGAAAGTCTACGGACTCCGCTCTGGATAATGTAAGCAGACTCCTGACAAAGTCAATCGATGACAAAGAGATGGCGCTTGGCACATTTCTAGATATAGAGGGAGCGTTTAATAATGTGCCAACAGGATCGTTAATGAAGGCTCTCACACGAAGAAACATTCCGCACACCATATGCTACTGGATGGAAGCCAGCCTAAGAAACAGGGTCATTAGATCCACCTTGGGCGAGGACACCATAAAGGCTAAGGTAGGAAGGGGCTGCCCACGAGGAGGTGTTCTATCACAATTATACTGGGCGATCCTAGTCGACGACCTGCTGGCAAAAATGTCAAAGAGAGGTTCCACTGCCTCGGCTACGCAGACGACATTGTCATCGTAGTTAAAAGCAAGCACTTGGACGTTGCTTTAGAAAGAACGTAAAACGCACTGAACATCGTAGACAAATGGTGCAGGGAAGAAGGCCTGTCGGTTAATCCACAACAGACCGTTAGCGTTCCCTTCACAAAACAAAGAGCACTAAGAGCACTTAGATGTCCAAAGGTTAATGGAGTGGAAATCCCCTTCTCAAAAGAGGTCAAGTATCTAGGAGTCATTTGTAAACAAAAGATGAACTGGGGACCACATCTCAACTCTGTCTGTCCGGTAGCGTAGTGGTCAGAGCCTTGGCTCGCCGCGCCGGCGATCCGGGTTCGAATCCCAGCCCCGCCGGGCAGACATATTTAGGTAGTAGTTATTTAAAATAACGTCCGTGGTGGCACTACCGCGTTGTCTAAAAGGTGCTGTGAAATGCAACATTTGCATGTTTCAGTGCTTGGACAACGTTGACGGAACAACTGGGGAAGAAATGGGTTAAACACCCGACACTCACGGTACTTTGGTACTTAGGTTTATATATGTATATATAATCCGTAGGATATAATATACATATATAATAATCCTTCGTGAGTTGTCATAAAGATAAAAAAAAAGTTGTTCAGAAGGCAAAAATCGCCCTCGGGAGATGTCGCAGGCTTTGTGGAAAAATCTGGGGACTTAACCCAAAGATGAACCTGTGGTTGTATAAAATGGTAATAAGACCATGATAACCTACGGCTCAGTTGCCTGGGGCAAGGGTCACGCAGACCGTAGCAACCAGACAACTTCAAAGTGTGCAAAGGCTAGCATGCGTATGCATCACGGGAGCTATGAGAACAACCCCAACCGCAGCCCTGGAAGTGCTGCTAAACCTGCCGCCACTCCACATTTACATACGGGGAGAAGTTAACGAGGTCAAAGTCCAATTATAGGACATCAAAGGATCTTAAGATGGGAAATAGAGGGGGACCAAGAGGTCAGCTCATTGTTTGAGATGCCCTTGAATAGGTCAACCCCTCGTTTCATCTTTAACAGACACTTTCGGATTGTCATACCAGATAGGGAGGACTGGAAAGCAGGCCCTCCAATCAAAGCCGATCATATCTGGTATACAGATGGCTCCAAGACCAACAAGGAAGTAGGAGCTGGCATCTATGGAGACAAGCCTAGAGAAAAGATAACCTTAAGTCTTGGTCAGCACGCCACGGTTTTCCAAGCGGAAATAGCAGCAATAATGCATTGTGCCGTGCTGATTAAAGAAAAAGGGAGTAAAGGAAAAAACATCGTCATTTACTCAGACAGCCAAGCTGCCCTGAAGGCCATCAGTTCTCCAAAAGTTAATTCCAAACTAGTGGGGGACTGTATACAGGCCCTGGATAAAGTCGGCTTGGCAAACAAACTTACGGTAGCCTGGGTACCGTATCAGCCATGGAAATGATAGGCCCTGAGCCATTCTGTGAAATCTCGGCAGGCCTCCTTAAAGCATCTATTAAGAGCTGGGTAGACAGAGAATTTCAAAGCTGGTGGTTACAAACACCAGGACAACGACAGGCAAAGCACTTCATTAAGATCTGCTCGGCCAAGTTTACCTCGGACCTACTGAGCCACAGTCGTAAAGTCGTAAGGATAACGGTAGGTCAATTAACAGGACATTGCAAATTCAACAAGCACCTGGAAAGAATAGGCCTGGTGGAGGATAGCCTGTGTAGGTTCTGCTAGGAGGCTGAAGAAACAGCCGTACATGTGTGGTGCCACTGTGAAGCACTATGTAGGCTTAGGTTTACTAGGCTTGGTGAGGAAAAGCCAAAACCGGCAAGATATATGGATTGGCCAGTGTCAAGACTCTGGAGTCTAGTTAAAAAGACGGGCCTGGACAAGGTACTCTAAAGAACGATAGGAGAAACCACAATAAATCTGGCAAGGTTGCAGTGGTGGAGGTCATTTTTGCCATCTCCGCTCAAATTATCTAATATAGGTCAATATTTTTTTTCAGATACCTTCTCTACTTTAAATTTTATTTAAGCTTAATTTTCTTAATTTTAATTGATTTGAATTCTTA
Source organism: Listronotus oregonensis (assembly GCA_019359885.1). Taxonomy (NCBI): domain Eukaryota; kingdom Metazoa; phylum Arthropoda; class Insecta; order Coleoptera; family Curculionidae; genus Listronotus; species Listronotus oregonensis. Next base: position 27,791 of record JAHBCN010005129.1, read on the forward strand.
TGTTGGTGAGTATATTTATCTTTATCTTCATATTCAATTAATTTTTTTGGTTTAGAAAAAAAAACTTTCAAACATTTATTATATAGATATTTTTTTAGTAACAACTTACATATGCATAAATATACATATATAGTTTTAAATTTTTTAACCATTTTTTCTAAAAGGTCACAACAGGACTGTCCATATAAATGATGTAATTTTAACAAAAAATTTTGTTCATAGTACTTACATACAGTTGTGACATGTAAAGATGTATGTAAAAAAATATTATATACATCTATAGGGGCATGTTTTAAAGTAATGTCTTCCAAAATTTTTACCATCTTTTGTAAGTTGATAAAAGGTCACAACAGGACCCTCCATATAAATGATTTAATTTTAACAAAAACTTTTGTTTATAGTACTAACATACAGTTGTGGGGTCTAAAGATGTATGTAAAAAATAATTTGTTTTCATCACAAACTCACTTATACTAGTCAATTCTTTTGGCACTGTTCCATACACTGTTTCATGGCACTCTTCATTTACTTATTTTCCTATGGAGCATTATTTCTCCATATGAAAAAGACTTAAGCACTTTAAAGCACACTATTATAAATTGTTTAAAAAGTGTACAAGAAGCTACTAACAAAGTGTACAGTAATTGTGAAACTGCAGAAAAAACATGAGGTGTGTTTTGACAAGATTTTTTATGTTCTGACATGGTTCCAAAGTTACGCTCACGCATAACGTGAAATCAGCGAATGAATTGTTACAAAAATTTTGTTTCAATAACATAAAGCATAACAATATAATTAATTAAGCATGAAAGCGCAATAAGGAACCTTTAGCAACATTTTTAAAATGCAAAAAAGTATTCCCCTTGACTGAGTTATAACACATATTTTTAAAAATTTATTAGTTACATACATAGAAACTGCAATTTGTGTAGATTTTGTTCTCCAAACCCATCAAAGTCATTTAATGTCAGAGATTTTTTAAATTTATATTTAAAAATTCATAAAATTTAAAGGGTGATTATATTACAATTAATATTATTTGTGGTTATACTGCCAACATATAGTAACAAATAAAAAAGTAATCAGATTGCATTTAACACTACTCCTGCTTAAAAAAGGTACAAAAAGTGAAATTTTCTCTCTAAGATAAAAAAATTTAAAGTTATAAATGTTTTTGTAAAGCTAATCGCAAAATTTGGCATGTGCATCAAAACCACAATGGCCCTCATTAATAAACTGCTTAAGGTAGAATTTAAAAAAATGGTTTTTAAGCCCTAAGATAAAGGGGAAACAACCTAAAAAGTTTTATTATTTTTAAAAATGATCCAGCAACCACCTTGGATTACTTACTAATGAAATGGCCCGGTAGTATAAATTTCGATAGTTGATATGATAAGAAAAGATATAGATCTAAAAGTAAATATAGCAGCTAGAGGACCTAATAATAACTTGTAGCTGAAAAAGTCTAAGATGTACTAAGAAATTGGTTAATCCGGAAAATATAGCTAAATTTTTTGCATGTCTTGAGAAAAAGTTTAAGATTAGGGCATCGTAGAGAAATTTACGCCCATTTACCCTAAAAATTGTAAAAGAAGTTTTAGTACCTAAATACCTTCTGACGAAGCCACTGTGTGGTGAAACATGTTAAGGTTTAAATAAATAAATTAGTGAAAATTTGCAACAAAAAATAGTGTTTTTGTTAAACATTTCTAAATATAGTTTTTTATTAATAAAGAAAATAAATCTTTGGTGTTAATATTTATTGCTATCAGTGCATGAAGTTATCAGTAACTAATTGACATGCCCAGCCAGTTTATTGAAGTGTTAATAAACGAGATAATAAAGGGTTGTGGTGAGCTCTCTGAGTTATTCATAAAACATAGGCCAAACCTAATAATGAATAGTGAGTGTTTACATAGAGATAGGGTCCCATTTTTCTTAAGATTGAAAAAAAAGCATAAAACACTTAATATGTTATAGTAGTATTTATTAGTATTAAAACTTTCTGGTACCTCGGTATTGACGATAATTGCTTTAAAAATCATAACTGATTTTTGAGTTTTATGTTAAGTACGGTTTTTATGACATTATTAAATTGAAATAATTGTAATAGGGTATGCTATTCTTTTCCAAATAATTATTATGTTCCACTGACAAAACTAACAGGCGGCCGAATAAATCACTGATTTAGGGTCTACTTTGATTTTTTTTTTCAGATGCAAAGTTAATTATGTAAAATTTAATTATTTAATTCAGATCTACTTCAAATATGTGAACATTTAGTAAGAAACTATTCCATTGTTGTTTCTCCTGATTTTAAAAAAATTAACAACTTATCCTGCATGTGCTCAAAGCCACTTTACCATTACTAATATTATACAGACAATTTTCATCCAAATTTAATTAACATAGATATAAAAAAAAATTAAAAATATTTTTAAAGTTTCGTAACTGCACAGAATATCTTTTTATCACACAATCTTTTTCTTTGTAAACGTTCATTGGATAAGATATATTTTGATTCTTATTTGTGACTTATAGCCCATCGCTGACGTGTAAAAATATTTTTTTTAAATTGTATCATACTGGTCAATCTGTTTGCTACATCAGCATTAATAGTTTGTTTAAGTACTAAATCTGTTGGATGCCTAAAAAAAGATTTATCAGTGCGTTTGATTCCAAGGTATTCTTTCTGCGAGGATTCTGCAATAAATGGATGTATAGGTTAATCTTTTAACAAGTTTTTATGATATATTTCCAAACATCGCTAATAAATGGGTATTGATTAGTAACGAAGAATTCCACTTATGTTTTTAATAAAATATATTTGTATAAAGAAAAGGCTCCAGCTCTTATGCTTCGGCTCGGTTGTTAATAAAAATGAACAAGGTCCATTAAACTAACACAAAATAAAAAGTTTTCTTAAAAGCACCATTTTTACATTTTTCTTTGTAAGATTGATATGGAGTAATCTTTCGTTATCGCTTCATTTTCTATTAAATTGCCAAAAGATTCATTATTATCGACACATATGAAGAGGTCATTGTTAACATGTTTTATTTTTATTATATTAAAAATATATCTAATAAACCATTTGCAAAGGTCCTTAGCGCATAAGGGGGGTAATCTGCCCTTTCACTTTTTAAAATCTACCCCAGGTAGGCTTGTTAGAAATAAAAATACGTGCCTTTTTTTGTTGTTTTTTTTTATTTTCGTGGGTGCTTCAGAAAGTGTTTTATTAAATCATAAAGATTTTTTTTTGTTTTTTTTTTTCTAATAGCTTAGCTGCATTAAAATATTTTTTGGTTTTGCTTGCGCCAAATTAAAGGTCTTCGAAGCGCGGATGAAACACAATTTTTTTCAAAAATTTATGCCTTGAAATTCAATTTTTTTAGGCTTTTAATATTTTTAATATTTTTGTAACCAAACCTCTGACCCAAGTTATAAATAAAAAAATATATGTCTTAAGTAGATCTAGCTTCATGTTTTTTTTATAATTTAAAATCTATTTTTTTGCTATTTTTCGATTTAAAAAAAACCTTCAATTTTATTATTATGTTTATATTTTTTTTAAGAATAGAAGTTTAAAATGAGTTTTGGAAGTAAACAAGAAAAGTAAGTTAAAAAATATTTGAATATTACTAGAAAGTAGAGACAAAGGACCCCGCAATTTTCTTACGAAAAATGGGTTTCGGCCAATTGTTTTAAAACTTTGCAGAGTTTTTAACACGCTGATCAAAAGTCTCTACGGGCACAAAACCCAAAAACTCCCCCAACCCCCCTAAAATCAACCTTGAAAGTCAGTGGGGATTTTTCTTACCTAAATGAGTTTTGGCCAATTGTTTTCAACCTTTGCATACTGATAGTTCTCAAGACGCTGATCAAAAGTCCAAACGAGCACAAAACCCGAAAATCCCCCCTAAGCCCCCCAAAATCACCCCCAAAAGCCACTGGAGATTTTTCTTACGAGAAATGAGTTTTGGCCAATTGTTCTTAAACTTTGCATCTAATAGTTCTTAAAACGCTGATCAAAAGTCTCCCAGGGGCACAAAACCTGCAACCCCCCCAACCCCCCAAAATTACCCCCTAATGTCACTGGGAATATTTCTTATGGAAAATGGGTTTTGGGCCAATTGTGTTTAAACTTTGCATAGTAATAGCTCTCAACACGCTGATCCAAAGTTACCACAAGCACAAAACTGTAAAACACCCCCAACCTTCCAAAATCATCCTTAAAAATAACTGGGTGTTTTTTTATATGGAAAATGGGTTTCGGCCATTTTTTTTTAAACTTTGCATAGAGATAGTTCTCAACACGCTAATCAAAAGTCTCCACGGGCGCAAAACCCGAAAATAATTGCGGTTGGAGGGTAACATGTGGATATACAATTATTGGTCAAGGAATGGAATTTATGATAAAATTACTTCGCCACGTCAGGGCAGCAGACTTTAGTAGTTAGTGAGATTGGAGTCTGAAGTCGAGGGAGGAGGTATTGGAGGAGATCACATACCCCGCAAGAAATCTAGGTATAGGGGATATCAGGCTGTAGCTCTGTATCTATTTAAGTGGCTACAATTTGACAACGCTCTCTGTGAAAATTATCCCCAGTGACTTTTGAGGGTGATTTTTGGGGGATTGGAGAAGTTTTTGGGTTTTGTGCCTGTGGGGACTTTTAAGCAGCGTGTTGATCACTATGCAAATTTTGAAAACAATTGGCCGAAACCCATTTTCCGTAAGAAAATTGCGGGGTCCTCTGCCTCTTCTTTTTAGTAATACCTAAATATTTTTTTAAAATTATTTTTTTAAAAGTTATTTAAAACTTCTATTCTTCAGAAAAATATAAATATAATATTAAAACTACAAGTTTTTTTTTTCAAATATCGAAAAATAGCAAAAAAAAATAAATTTTGAATTTTTTTCGACCCCTCATCACCCTTTTAAAAATAATGAAAAAAATTATGAAGCATCTACTAAAGACACATCACATATATTTTTGGAAACTGGAAGAGACAATTAATAATATTTCGGATGATAAAACTCCAGTCTTAAGCAAAGATTTATCAAAAAAGCTCCACGAAATCTGTGATGCAACGATGCCAAAGTAAAAGATGAGTAAAAGGGGCAAACCAGTCTACTAGTGGAGTGAAGAAATTGCCGAATTACGTAAAGATTGTATGAAGAAAAGAACAATATACCCCAGAGCAGCAAGACGACAAGAAGCACCAGAAATTCCTGGTTTATGGCAGTCATATAAAGGACCAAAAAAAAATCTTAGGGATAAAATTAAATCGACAAAAAAACCCCACTGGAAATCAATATGTAATGAGATAGACTGTGATATATGGGGCGACGGGTATGAGATAATAATGAAAGGTTTGTTGGGATTTCCGCCTCGGCTTCAAATGCCAATGGAAAGAGTTGAATTTGTGGCAAAAATCCTATTTCCAGAACACAAAACTGTGATATTTTTCTGTGATAGATCTATGATATTTACAAAATTTGGTATAGAGGAGCTTAAGACTGCTAGTTCCAAGTTAAAGAACAAAAAAGCACATGGGCCCAGTGGGGTTCCCCCCAGAGATTATAAAGCAACTGGTTACTGGTAAGCCGGAGTATGTGCTGGCCATCTATAATAAGCTGACAGAGAGTGGTACTTTTCCGAAAGACTGGAAGCGGGCTACCCTTCTATTGCTGAAAAAAGGAGACAAGCTTTTAGAAAATCCCAGATCACATAGACCAATTTGTCTTCTGGATATCGAAGGTAAGCTGTTCAAACAACTTATTCTGATCAGCTTAAACAGTGAGTTAGAACGCACGGGCGGTTTATCAGAAAAGCAGTTTGGATTTAGAGAAAAAAGGCAGACTGTCAATGCAATGATGGAAGTTATTAAAGCCGCGGAAGATGCTGCAGCCTATACTCCTGCACATAGACGCCTTTTAAAAACACATACTGTGTTCGTGCCCTTGTTGCCGGGGGAAGTGAAAGATCTCTCTCCCAACAGGATCATCAGATTTATTAGAAGTCTGGACCTATATTAATTCTGATCGACAATATTCTACGAGATCAATCGACACATTATATCATAGTTCTGTTAAATTTACTTAAATGCTTGACCTGTGTAAATTGTTTTGTTATTTTTGCACCTTAAAAAATATATGGTATGCTAATTAATTTTTGGGGCCGTGAAAGGTGTACCGAAGGATGAAACTGGCTTGAAACAGAACCACAAGTTTGTAGATTCTACATTGATTAACTGTTTTCTAACTAATATTTTATAATATAAAATTTTTATTTGCCATTTTAAAAAGTAATGTCATTTTATAAATGATATACGTCACAGTGAACTGTGACGACCCGACCCTTAATACATTATTTTTTATCTTTATGACAGCTCACAAAGGATTATTATATATGTATATTATATACTTCATATATATATACATATATGTTCCTAAGTACCAAAGTACCGTGAGTGCCGGGTTTTTCGGTGTTTAACCCAATCCTTCCCAGTTCCGTCAACGTTGTCCAAGCACTAAAACATGGACGTTATTTTAAATAACTACTACCTAAAAAATTTAATATATAATTCCGAGATGTATCCACGAGCTGGTATTTAATTGTGTACGTTGGAGTTACTAGATCATATTCCATTTCTTTTTATCTCATTGGCATTTTCAACTTGGGTAAATAGCATACTTGGGTCTTTGCATCTCAAACACAGATTACCTGTAGGCGAATTTAAATTGAAAATAATTATTTGTCGCAAGTTGTAGGACTCCACTATTTAAGACTTTGATACTTATGTTTGGCAGTATATGCAAGGCATTATGATGTATGATTTTGCCCATTGCTTTAGTTTGTAGAGTCTGATTGATCTCGAAGCAACACTTTAGTCGATAAAGCCTTAAGCCCTCAATTTTGCCTTAGTTATCTCTTCCTTTAATACTGGTAATGGAAGGGTGGAAGTGTGTAGTTTATTTTTAAACTTATTTTTGGTTTCATACCACCATTTTTAAAGGATTCATGTTTTGGAAATCATATTAAATAGTGCCTATTCGGTTCTGGGAGGGTAATTTAGAGCTTGGATATCCATGTGTCGCACATCAAAGAGCTAATTTTTAAAACCCTGTAATGTGAAGAATTTTATACACGGAGATTTTTATTTGGAGTTTTAAATTTGGAACTGTTAGATAATTGAAGTTCTAAGTTTCCTCTTCTCTGGAGGTTGTTTACTAACTGGACTCATTCACGATTTTCTTCCTCATAGCTGTTAAGCAAGGAAGTTGCTAGCTACCAGTTAAGATGGGACTTTAATACTATCATTGAACTTAAATCAAGCTAAACGTCCACTTATGCAAGATCGCGCTGGTGTTACAAAGGACCTGGATGATAATCCTCAGAATTTTTACTTGGTTAGTTATTTAATATTTTTTCCTTCGCAGGTCAAAGGAACTTAAGAGTTATTATAGGTTAGATACTAATTGGACACCCTGTATTCTTGAACTTGTACTTTATTACTTTTATTAACTGATTTTTTGTTTTTTTTAATAAAACTTTAATTCTGTAAAAGTAAATATATATTAATGTACCTCAATTTAATTTTATATTCATGTATTTTAATTTTAAGTTTTGGGAATTATACTTGATCGTGCTTAACCTCTATATAGTATAGTATAACATATTTTAAATCATATATTATGTCAAACAGATTAACCCAGCAACCAATGCAAGATATTTAAATATTTTTGACACTTTTTTTGTTTTAAAATAAAGTTTAGAGCTTGCTTTTACCTTCTTGGTTTTACTTTACTTTAAAAAGGCTCTTCCCTCTCGAATTTCTAGCAACATCCAAGGACCTTCTTACTTAGGTTGTAGTTGTATTATAAGTAAGTGGCACCTTGGGTATTCGTAAGTTGGTTTAAAAAAAAAACCTACTTCCCTACTGACTGAGTTTTGGAAAGTACAATGTTACTTAGCCGCGGTTCTAAAGGGTAAGTTCTAAAGCAGCTTGAAGCGGAAATATGGCCTAACAATAGCCAGCTTCGCTAGAGCCTATTAATTGGCAATATTTTTTGTTGATGCTTTGACATAATCTGAAAATTCAAAACACTAATGTGGGTTCAATTTCATCATAATTTTAATTATAATTACCTGATAACAAAGGAAAAAATTGTTATATCAGTTGTAGTAGGAACAATAAAACAAAGTCAAAATATTGCTACCTATATATATATGAATATTTATTTTTCTTGAACCATTTATAATATATTTTTTTTCGATTTTGCTGGGTTTAGGTTCTTTGAACTAAACCCAACAAAATCGAAACAAAAAAAAAATAATATATAATATATATATATATATATATATATATATATATATATATATATATATATATATATATATAATATATTATATATATATATATATATATATATATATATATATAATAGAAAAAATTGTTATCTGCCAGCAATGATTAAATCACTGACCAAAATATCAGTTGTAGTAGGAACAATAAAAAGTCAAAATATTGCTACTATATATATATATATATATATATATATATATATATATATATATATATATATATATATATATATATATATATATATATATATATACTTGGTTCACTGTAAAGTTTTGTTGTTTTGACGTGTCTTATGACAAGCCGATTTAGCCAACTTCTAAATACTCGACCTCGTAAATTAAAACAACACGAGCACACATCTGATATTCACATTATTTAACCTCAAATACTCGCATCTTCCTCTAATCCTTTGACCGTTTCATATATTCCATGTTCCTTTACTGGGTGAATAGTTACGTCGATTAGCTTAGCTGTTGTGGCAAACAGGCCCGTATTTTTATAATACATTATTTTTAAGTGTTCGGGTCGTTCACACGTGTCGACATTGAATTCTAAAATATATTGTTTTTAATGTTTTTAGGGATAGTTTTTTGAGGTATTGTAAAAGTAGTGTGTGTATTGGACTTTGTTTTATATTATTTTTGGACTTTCTAGTTTTGTAAAGTGTTTATTTATTAAAAAGTAAGTAATAGTGTAGGTATAAATAACTATAATTTTATTTGCTTTTATTTTCAAATTTTTTAGATTAATTAATGATTATGGATCACGATTTCTGTATTCCCAGTACATCCAAAAGAAGCAGGGAAAGAGATTTGGTAACAAATAAATTATATATGTATTTTAAATATTTAACCAAACTACTTTTAGTTAGTTAGTTATTTTTTAACAATGTGCTTTTGCTACCTTTAGGCTAGCAGAACCACATCTCGATTTTTGGTAAACTTCTACTTTCTTTTCCATCGATGAGATGCAACTAAGCATCTCTGGGTGTCGATTTTAAAAATCATCAAAAAAGCATACCCACTTTAACCGATATGATCTTATTAAAGAATCAGTGGGAGAGGAAACTTCCTTTTACAGGATTACTGCAGGCAGCGCAAAATTCACAAATCGGGTAATAACCAAAACTTTCGAAAAACTAAAAGGTTTTTCTTTTTTTTCCTTCTAACAGGTAACAGGCTCGTCAGTCGGGCTAGAACCCGCCGAAAAAAAAATTGCTTTTGCTGTTCTAAAGCAGCATCTTTAACTTAAAAATGTAGTCTTGTACTGGGTTTTGAATTTATCTAGACATCTTGTGACTTTTAGAAAGAATCCTTGTGAGACCTACCTTAAATATACCTAAACATTATTTTTTTACAGGTTTATTGTTTTACATGCTGGCACTGCAAATGGTTTTGTAGAAAATGCATCCGTCGTATTCAAATCGAAGCAAAACACGGGAGATTACCACGGAGATATGAATGCGGAAAACTTTGAAAAATGGTTGAAAAACGCTCTTCTTCCCAGCTTGGATGAACCGTCAATTATTCTCCTTGATAACGCTAGTTACCATAGTGAGAAATGGCCCACCAAAAGTTGGAGAAAAGGAGAAATTCAGAATTGGCTGGCTGGAAGCAAAGAACATTCCTTTTTCTCCCTTGGATACTTTTGATAGACTGTGGAAGCCAGATACCAAAACCTAGTAAATCGTATGTGGTTAATAATTTAATAAGAGAAGCTGGACATGAAGTTATTCGTCTACCTCCATACCATTGTCAGTTCAATGCTATTGAAATGGTATGGAGCTAGGCTAAACGCGTTTATGATTCTCGTATTAATGAAATCAAAGATGTTTTGGAGTGTTGGAAAATATCTTTGGAGCATGTTTCCTCAGAGCACTGGTCCAACTATGTTCGACATGCAGATAAAATTATAAAAGAGGCGTGGGAAAAAGAAAAATATATAATGTCAGTTCAAGAACCCATCATCATTCATATTTCTGACAGCGATCACAGCATGTCATCTGACGAAGCTAATTTATAAAATTAACCATGCAATAAAGCGTTCTTTACTCATACGCTTGCAGGAAAATGCATACTAAAAAAAGTCACTACAGCGATAGGTGTTCATTCACTTATTCATTTGCAGAAAAAATGCATGCGCTTAAAAAAAGTAACTACAAAAATAGATGTATTTCACTCACTACACTACTTTTTAAATAAAAAAAAGGTATTTACATCTTGTCACGACCCCGAATTTGTTTAAAATTTAAAGTACTAATTATTATTTAAAAGGGGGGTATATGGCCAATATGGTGAAGGTATCATAAAATTTTGTAAGTGGTATTTTTTTAAAACAGTAACAATATATTTTATTAATAAAAAATAACTACTAATTTCTCCTTATTTATGTTTAATTACAGAACGCAAAAAGTATTAAAAGATAACCTTTAGTTTCTAGAAATATATAAATTTTACATTAGGTAACTTCTTAAAAGTTTATATGCTTAAAAGGATTTCTCATCCAAATAAAAGCTAAAACCAAGGTCGTGCTATCTTAAGTAAATTAATAATGAGTACTGGTAACTTGTAAAATATAATAACGCCTAAAAATTAAACAAATCTTAATTAATTAAACATTTTTACAAGAACATGCTAGGATCTAAAGGCTAAGTATGTATTTACCGCCTTATATATTTATATAGTTTATAGCGCTTCATAATAAATAGTTGAATCATAAATAAAAAATGCTTTTTCAACACGTTTAGGTATATTATATTTTTTTACTAAATACAATACCAATAATATGTTGTCACGTTATCATGTGTTGAGTATCGTCTCGTGAGTTTAAAACTCTTTTAGTTTTAAAATTTTAATAAAATCAAAAACCTGTTTATGAAAAAAATATTCGCCAAAGTACGTCCCTGGCCCAATCTTGAGTTGGCTATAATAAAAGTAACTAGAAAATGACATGTCTTGTCGGCCATGACTAAAACTTTAGATTGTCCAGACTTTTTTTTTTTTATTATATATATATATATATATATATATATATATATATATATATATATATATATATATATATATATATATATATATATATATATATATATATATATATATATATATATATATATATATATATATAAAATATATATATATATATATATATATATATATATATATATATATATATATATATATATATATATATATATATATATATATATATATATATATATATATATATATATATTATATATATATATATATATATATATATATATATATATATATATATATATATATATATATAAATATCAAACAATATCCAGTTTTTTTCTTGAAAAAAATATGGCTTTCGAATTTTGAGATGATATATTATATTATAAGATGCTAATTTTGATGTTATAACAGGCTATCACTTCCGGTTTAACCGGAAACGACATTAATTTTGATTTTTTTAATGGAACACCCTGTATATTTGAATTTGGATTCTACGGATCATTTCTGATATAAAATCTATATTATATCCTATACCTATCTCTGCTTGTTTTTGAGAAAATGGCGATTAAAGCTGTCTAAATACCGCAATTATGCACTTTATGGGAAAACAAATAGATGTTTTAAAAATGTATTATGTTTAATTTAATTCTTTCCGAGGACTCTATCTGTGGAGTCATATAAACTACTCCGGCTTCACCGGAAGTATTGGAAAATTAACTTTTTATTAATGTTACTCAAAATGTTATCAACACCCTGTATATTTTTTAAAATTTGGACTATATAAGTCATTCTTGATATAAAATCTCTATTATATCCTATATATATCTTTGTTAGTTTTTGAGAAAAGGGCGATTGAAATGTTCAAACGACCGCACATTATGCAGTTATAAGGGCAAACAATTTTCTCAAAAACTAACAAAGATAGGTATATGGTATAATATAGATTTTATATTAGGAATAAGCCGTAGAATCCAAATTTCAAAAAATATACAGGGTGTTGCATTTAAATTTTTGAAGTAACATTATTAGAAAAGTCAATTTTCACAGCACTTCCGGTAAAGCCGGAAGTAGTTTTATTATGACCCCCACAGATAGGGTCTTTAGGAAGAATTAAATTAAACATATAAAATTTTTATAACATTTATTTGTTTTCCCATAAAACTGCATAATGTGCGGTTGTCTGGACATCTTCAATCGCTCTTTTCTTAAAAACAAGCAGAGATAGGTATAGAATATAATATAGATTTTATATCAGAAATGATCCGTAGAATCCAAATTCCGAAAAATATACAGGGTGTTCCATTGAAAAAATAAAAGTTGATGTTGTTTCCGGTTAAACCGGAAGTGATAGCCACATGTTATACTATCCAAAATCGGCATCTTATGATATAATATGTCATCCTAAAATTTGAAAGCCATACGTTTTCATTCAAGAAAATAAAGGGCTGGGTAGTGATTTCGTTGTCACCCGGTATATATATATATATATAAATATATATACAGGGTCCTGCAGCTCACCTCCCGTCTTATGTAGCTCATTTATTATATGTATAATTTTCATATTTTGCAGACGTAACTTTAATATACGGTGAATTTCAGGAAAATAATTTTGGTTATACAGGGTGTCACAAAAAAGTGTGACGTCACGATGGTGCATTTTTTTTAAATGGAACACTGTGTATTTTTTTGTATATTTAGGTACTTTTTGTAGTCATCTATCTTCCTTCAAAATTTTGTCAACATCGGTTCTGTAATTTCAGAGAAAAAAATATAATATTAAAAAAAACTTTTTTGCACCATTGAATTTAAAAATGAATAAAAATACCAATAGTGCTCGATTAATAGAATTAAACAAGGAACTTATTAAGTAACGTAATATCAGTCGTTTAAGTCATGTTTGGTTAATTCGAACTGTACAGGGTGTCCAAAATTTAGTGTCAAACTCTTCAAATTTAAAAGCACTTTATTTTTCTTATTTTAAATATGAGCCCCTGTATATTTTTAGGTCGTTAGATGCAGAATTAAAAACAAACATTTTTCCAATTATAACCCTATCGAAATTCCTAACACATTAAAAGTTATTCGTTGAAAACTCATTTTGGCATGTATTTTAATAGTAATACCATTGAATAAAAATGATAGGTGGCTATGAAAAACAATTTATTGAGTTTGGAGTTTCAAGCTCTAAACTTTATTTTAAAACCAAAAAAGTGACAAAAAAATTTAAATATCTTGCATTGGTTGCTGGGTTCATTTGTTTGCCATAATAAATGATTTAAAATATGTTATACTATACTTATAGAGATTAAGCACGATCGAGTATAATTCCCAAAACTTAAAATTAAAGTAAAGATTATATTACTGATATTTAAGGTGATTTAAAATTGCGAAGTTTCTTTCTTGACTACTATCGTGTAGGTACAAGAATATAAAATTAAATTGAGGTACATTACTATTTATTTACTATTACAGAATTATAGTATTATTAAAAAAAAACTAATAATCAGTTAATAAAAGTAATAAAGTACGAGTTCCAAGAAAACAGGGTGTCCAATTAGTATCTTACCTATAATAACTTTTAAGTTTCTTTGAACTGCGAACGAAAAAATATTAAATAACTAACTAAGTAAAAATTATTAGGATTATCATCCAGGTCCTTTAGAAACACCAGCGCGATCTTGCATGAGTGGACGTTTAGCTTGATTTAAGTTCAATAATGGTATTAAAGGCCCATCTTAACTGGTAGCTAGCAACTTCCTTGCTTAACAGCTATGAGAAAGGAAATGGTGAATGAGTCCAGTTAGTAAACAACCTCTAGAGGAGAGGAAACTTAGAACTTCAATTATCTAACAGTTCCAAATTTAAAACTCCAAAAAAAAATATTCGTTTATAAAATCCTCCACATTTCAGGATTTTAAAAATTAGCTCTTTGGTGTTAAGATTTAATACCAAAAACGATGGTTCTCCTGCAAACCAAAAACTAGCTACTTGTGCCTGAAATCCTTATAGCCACGTGTCTTCGGATCGCAACTTTTCTAAGTGTGACACATGGATATCCAAGCTCTAAATTACCCTCCCAGAACCGAATAGGGACTATTTAATATAATTTCCAAAACATAAATCCTTTAAAAATGGTGGTATGAAACCAAAAATAAGTTTAAAAATAAACTACACACTTCCACCCTTCCATTACCAGTATTAAAAAGAAGAGATAACTAAGGCAAAATTAAGGGCTTAAGGCTTTATTGACTAAAGTGTTGTTTCGAGATCAATCAGGCTGTACAAACTAAAACTTTGGGCAAAATCATAGATCATAATGCCTTGTATATATTGCAAAACATAAGTATCAAAATCTTAAATAGTGGAGTCCTGCAACTTGCGACAAATAATCATTTTTAATTTAAATTCGCCTACAGGTAATCTGTGTTTGAGATGCAAAGCCTCAACTATGCTATTTACCCAAGTTGAAAATGTCAATGAGGTAAAAAGGAATGGAATATGATCTAGTAACTTCATCGTACACAATTAAATACCAGCTCGTGGAGACATCTCGGAATTATATATTAATAATAAATTATATTTTTAACATTTGCATGTTTCACTGCTTGGACAACGTTGACGGAACTGGAAGGATTGGGTTAAACACGGGAAAACCCGGCACTCACGGTACTTTGATACTAAAGAATATATATGTATATATATATATATATATATATATATATATATATATATATATATATATATATATATATATATATATATATATATATATTTGGTTTTGTTTTCTTGACTGTTTGCAATATTAAACTTTATTACTTGTCTTTTGGGTTTTCGGTCATTTTTAAATAAAAATCAATGTTTAATTGATTCGGTATTTATTAAACCATCATCAGAATATCAACTATATTAAAATTACAAGCACTAGATAACATTCTACTAACATTCTTGTTCAGTGGTTGATATAAGTATTATATCAACCACTGACAAGAATGTTAGAATGTTACTATGCTTAATTTTACAATATAGGATATTCTGATGATGGTTTAACAAAAACGAAACGTCAATTAAACATTGATTTTTATTTTAAAAAATGACCGAAAAACCCCAAAAAACAAGTAATAAAGTTATATATATATATATATATATATATATATATATATATATATATATATATATATATATATATATATATATATATATATATATATATATATATATATATATAATATATATATATATATTAGTATATAATATACATATATAATAATCCTTGTGAGCTGTCATAAAGATAAAAATAATGTATTAAAGGTCGTCACAGCTCACTGTGACGTATATCATTTATAAAATGACATTACTTTTTAAAATGGCAAATAAAAATTTTATATTTAAAAGCCAGTTTCATCCTTCGGTACACCTTTGACGGCCCCAAAAATTAATTAACATACCATATATTTTTTTAGGTGCAAAAATAACAAAACAGTTTACACAGGTCAAGCATTTAAGTAAATTTAACAGAACTATCCTATAATGTGTCGATTGATCTCGTAGAATATTGTCGATCAGAATTAATATATTTGCAACCCAAGTGGGTAAAGTATTAAAAATAATATGTTCTAATTTAGGATTTACTTCCCTTTGTGGATCTTTTACTTTAGCAACTTCTTCGGGGCAGATTTGGGAGCGATTCAGTAAGGTAGTTGTTGCTCAAGTTTCTAATTCTTTGATAATATAAAAACTGCAACAATGATTATATTGATTACTCTTTTTTGTGTCAATAGGTCCATCACTGACAATGTAAATCGAATTTTCAGTCAATGAGTTCACTATAAAATATATGCTTGTTTTTTGACGACGTTTATAACCACTTAAAACAAAGCTAAAAAATCAAATAAAAAATGTTTTTATACTTTATTTAGCGTTAAACTTTCAAAACATTTCTCTTATTAAGCTATTTACTCCTTCTAGACCTAAAGCCTTTCTTATTTACTTTAAAATATATAATCAAAGGAAAGTTTAAAGATTAATTCAACTGAAAAAAAATATATATTTGCTACGTCTATGTGGGTGCTAAATACCTGGCAGGACGCTTGCCATTTCTTTATGTCTTATGATGCTATTATTATAGGGTTATGTCATAGATTTTTGAAGGTTATGTATATCGGGTATTATTTTACTGCCCAAAAAAAGTAAATAACTTAATGAAAAAATATTTTAAAAGTTCAACGCTAAATATGCTATATTTTTTTTATATTAAAAATATGATTAATATTTTCTCCAGATTATTCTGAACGAGTAGCATAGGAGGTCGAGAAATGTTAGGGCATCTGATATTCACTATTTAATTGTTTAATTTTTTTTTCTAAAATGGTGTTTTCCTAAAATTGATCCTGCATTTTTAAATATCTTAGTGTCTAAAATTTTTGACATATCTTTGCGTCAATGAAACGAGTCTTATAATGTGATATAATTTATTTTATCTATTTTTAATCCCTTTATTTTGTCGAAAGTTTCTTATAACTTGGATATAAAAAGATTTGGAAATTTGTGACTTTTAAACTTCTTATTATCGCTCCGTTAAAACAGCCAAACGCCATAAAGAAGATAAATTTTCGGTGAAATATTTTTTCTTTGTTGGGTGTAAATAGATTAATTTTTTATAAAGTATGCTCGCTTCTTTTTCTATTTTTAGATTAAAACTTTGTCAACAAGGTTAAAAAAAAAGTTTACTAATATAAAAAGACAGTGCTGCATAATACTCTTGCTTAAGGCTAGCAGGTCATCACTAATGCATTCCAAAATTCATAATAGTAAAGACAATTGTAGTTATCACTATAGACGCCCAGTCTCTTTGTATAAATACTTTTTGCCGACAATCGAATTTTATTAGAATATTTAATTTTTACCTGCTGAGGTACCTCTCAGCGTTGCCGTTTTGACTCCTTACTATGTCATAGTCTATTTAAAGCGTAGGCTCCCTCCGCACATATTTATGTTGCAAAAACAACAAACTGCTTTTTGCACAGATATTTGTCGAGTAAACGAAGTAATGCACGATGAATTTTTTGTGCTGTAAGATGGATTTAAATTCGGTTTTTGGTATTTGATTCGTATGAACCTCTAAAAACTTTGTGAACAAATTTTATTAACGGAAAATGAAAAACTGCCATTGTGCATAAGAAAAATAAATTTTTGAAATGCATTTTATAGTTTGTAATTAGAAAAAAATATATAATTGTAAACTTAAAAATGCATTTTTTAATCCGCAAATCCAGTTTTTCATTTTCCATTAATTAAATTTGTTTATTAAGTTTGTAGCCGTTCATACGAATCAAGCAAAAAACCGCATAAAAATCCAATCTGCAAAAAAAATCCCTCGTAAGGCCTACTTAAGAGACTGGTACGCTGGCCAGTATGCCATCACTGTTAGTGAATAAATAAATTATTTTGTTGATACAAAATAACATTAGAGTTTTTGTTGAATTGAACTTTTTTATGTAAGGAAAAAGGTAATAATTGTGCAATTGGGCATCATTTAATATGAAATGTAAATACAGAGTGTTTCAAAAGTCCTAAATGGAACTAAAATTTTCTATAAGTTGGCTAGTGAGCCCAAGGGGTTAAGGAAAAGCTGCTAAAAATATTTAAAAATTATTAACATTAATATAAATCAAATTACAGGTCCTATATTTTTTTCAAAAAAGAGCAGACTTTTGAGCAATCTTATACAGTTATAAAAAAATTAATCGTCACATCAGCTCTTTTATATTTATTGTACTTTTATTATAAAACTTTATTTACGTAGTATAAGGGTTGCTGGGTCTAAATTGTATAGTTTTTAAATATTACTCAAATACCTATTTATTAAGAACAATATAAAAAACAATTATTTATTCTAAAATTTTGGTAATTGTTTAAAATCACGACCCGACCCCACTTTTTTGGGATGTAAAATCAACATAAATATATTTTTTTAATTTAACAAATATTTTTATTTTCTAAGTTTATCAAAAATAAAGTAATAAAAAAATCTAAAATGTTAATTTTTCGATTAAAAAGTTTTTTAGATTTTTTTTTGTTAAATCTTAAAATTGATATTTAAAAAAAATGAAATATTTGTCTTTACACGTGGAATATGAAACAAATTACTAGAAATTGCGAAACTTAAATGAATGCATTTTTATTTTTAAAATAAATTAAAAAATTTCTATAAAATTTAAAAGATTTTTTTGTAAATCTTGAGAAAGGGAGCAGATACAAATTCAATTTAAACTGGATTTGGCAGCACTACAAACATGAAGTTTTCGAATCCCGCGCCCCATTAATTTTCACATTTTTATTAATTTTACCCATGCTTCAGAGGTACCGTGCATAGTTAAATATACCGATTATTTAAGCAGGAATATAAAATATAATTGAATAAGAAGAAAATTACTATCTAATTAAAATTAACGCGCAACCTAAATTTTTTCCCATATTTCCCAGTGTAAGTGGCTTCCAATCCCCCGGAACTTAATTTTTTAAAATTTATTTCAGTCCTAAAAATAAATATAGGACCTTGTTTGTAATCATAAGAGTAGCCGCAACAATTGCCTGTTTTTTTCACAATTTACAAAGAGGTGAGAAAAAACATGCAAATATAAATTTTATACTAAATTACTCGTCGGAAAAAATTAAGATGAGCATTACTTTTCGTTTTTTGCAAATTTTAAAAAAACACCCCCATTTAGGGGTTAAAAAATCGCCAAATCTGAAGACTTGCGAAAATTGTAGTGGTATTAAAAGTTCTTCTTCTCACTGCGATTTTTGTTGCCAATGGACCTTGGAAAAATGAAATAATACATCTCCATTTCTTAGAAGGTTGTAAACCAACCCCCATGGACTATGTGTGGGTGCAATCATCCCCTAAAATATATAAAATCGTATACAACTTCAAAAATTGCAAAACATCGGATTTTTAGGACATGTCTAATAAGAAATAAATGTTTATGATAACTATCTACCATATTCTAAGGGTGGAACTACCCTTATCAATAGGAAAAATTAAATAAAATACTAGCTTTTTCAAGAAAAGTCTTGGTTGGTATTTTTTTATCCAAGTATATAAACCAGGTGTAACTAGATTTTTCTAGTTTACTTTTAACCAAAACCACCCCTGCAAGGGGGTATATTTATCCCCTAAAATGTAGAAAATCATATACAACTTAAAATTGTGAAAAAAATATTAAGATGTTTTGGGATATCTCAAATATGATGGACAGTTTAGAGCGAGTTTTGATAATAAACCACTCTTAAAATTCAGGGTAAAGAAACCCACATTAACAGAAAAATTGAATAAAATGTTAGCTTATGCAAAAAGCGTTTTGGCCTCATATTTTCCATCCCAGATGTAAAAAATAGGCCTTCTTAGGTTTTTCGAGTTCATTTCTAATCAAAGCTACCTTGCAAGAGGGTTAATTCATCCCCTTAAATGTATAAAATCATATAAAACTTTTAAAATAATAAAACATATATTTGGATGTTTTGGAATGTCTCAAATATACCATGAACTTTCTTAACTTTAGGGGATGAATTTACCCCCTTGCAGGGGTGGTTTTTATACTTGGATCAAAAAAATACGAAGATAAGACTTTTTTGGAAAAGCTAGGATTTCATTCATTTTTTCTTACTGATAAGGGTAGTTTTACCCTTAGAAAAGGGTGGTTGACTATCATATACATTCATTTTTTGATTAGATATCTAAAAAATCTGATTTTTTTGCAATTTTTAAAGTTGTACATGATTTTAAATATTTTAGGGGATGATTGTACCCCACATAGTTCATGGGGTTGATTTACAACCTTCGCAGGGATGGAAATGTATTATTTTATTTTTTCAAGGTCCATTTAAAACAAAATTGCATTTTTAATACCTGCTATTTTTGCAATTTTTTAGATTTGGCATCTTTCCAACCCCTAAATAGAAGTGATTTTTAAAAATTTGCAAAAAACGAAAAGCAATGCTCT
The DNA here is from genome assembly GCA_019359885.1 of Listronotus oregonensis. Lineage (NCBI taxonomy): Eukaryota > Metazoa > Arthropoda > Insecta > Coleoptera > Curculionidae > Listronotus > Listronotus oregonensis. Next base: position 48,147 of record JAHBCN010005129.1, read on the forward strand.
TTCTAAATGAATAAATGTGAAAAAACAGGCTTTTTTAAGCGATTTTTGCGGTCACTCTTTTAAATATCAAATATTTGAATTAATAACTATCAAAAGGTTACTCTAAACACCGAATAAATTTAAAGTGTCGATCATATAATTATAAGGTACTTATTAGTCTAAATAATTTTAATATACATAGATAAATACTTACCACAGTTTATAATCAATTGCTTACATAGTGTACTATTCTTGTAGGGAAAACGAAAAAGCCTAACTTTATCTGCTCTTCGACTCACTCGGCAGTCATAATATTGACATAGATTTCCCGACATTTTGACAAGAATACAAATTTTAATTACCACAGGGAAAACACAAAAAATCACAACGCACAAATGGCAATACGATATGCAATGAATTAAACAAAATAGTTTTTTTTTCATTTAACTCCAAAAAACTAGCCGTTTTTTACTTCTTTAATGGCCACACTTTAATTAATAATTCTCACTTTATTTGCAAATAGCAAAAAACTAAAAACTACATGCGTTTATTTGGATTTTATTTATAAAAAAAATTAAATAAATTTAGGTGAGGCTATACAAACATTTCTTGTTATGTAAGGATGTCTTACAATAAAAAAAATAGAATTTGTAAAAATTTCAAATCATGTTTATCAACGTGTATTCTTATACTAGGTATAAATATATTTTAGGAAATAATTTTCCACAGTACATGTTTAAATAATTAAAATTTTATTATTACCTAAATAAAGAAAAAAATTTAAAAAATAAAATTAAGATTATTAAAACGAATATAAATTCGAAGCCTATTTTCGACAGAAATAATTCCTACTTTCTGTTACTTCTTTTATTGGTTTGGCAACAGTGTTCGTTTATACAGCAGCGTGTGCACGTATATTCTCTCGATGGACGCTCGCTCAAGGATTCTCAGCAAGCGAGCGTCCAAACCTATAACCAAAAATTTTACATTGTTCTGTGTGTCTATAGTGATAACTACAACCATTTGTTTCTATAATATTATAATATAATCCCGTTTGAAGCGTTTATACAGATGCTTAATATATCTGTATTATAAGATAAATTATTTTTTACAAAAAGCAAAAAAAAAGAATTTAAAACTGTATTTAAAACATATATTATTTAGTATGTGCAAACATTACTAAATTGCAAAAATACCATAACATCCCCTGTATTTTTTTTTATAACCCAATAAAGTATATAATACCGTGAAGTTATATGTTAAATTTAGCATCTGTTGTTTTATGATAGATTAGATATTACGTACAATATCTAACAAACAAGAAATAAAATATATAATATAATCTATTTTTTTAACTGTTAGATTTTTTAGTCCGAAGAGATTGTTTGTTTTGGAAGCTAATACACATAATATATTTAAACTGTAAAAAATCAACCAGAAGCCATTTGCCATAAAGATAGCGCACAATGAAAATTTTATTACATGTCACGATTATTTTTTTAAAGTATACGAACCTTTTTTGTAAGACTATTACAGCTACTATTTTTTATATTTGTTTTTATGCTACAAAAGTAGCTGTATAAAAATATTTCACATACTTTTTTATCTTAGCTTTGAAAAAAATTATTTAGTAGACATTCTGCAAGAATTTGTTTTAAGGTCTCGAGATAAGATATAACACTGTTAGCCAAGTCTGTAGGTAATTTTTATGTTTTTAATTAGTAACCGCTTGGAAGGTGTTAGAAGTTGTAGAGGGTGATTATCTGAATATATGATTTTATAGTTTTAGACTCGAAAAAAGTGTGCGGGGATTGGGGGTGGATGGTAAAAATGGTAAAAACGTGTTTTTGCTTCTGCAAACGCCATTGTTAATTTTAAAGAAGTATATTTAAAATGTTTTTTGGGTTATCAATAAACTTATAATTTGAGCCCGGCTAAAATTGATTTGGTCCATTTATTAATGAAAAAATTCAAAAAACCGATAAAAATAGTCATTTTTTTAAAATGTTCATAATTATTGAAAACATAATTTTAAATTAAATAACAGGCTCTAAAGCATAATGGGATAATTTGTTGCTAAGATACTTGAGTTTAACTGAATTTAGAGCCCTAATCTATTTTGTTTATAAATATTTTAGGTCTTACAAACTGTCTTTTGCTTTTGCAAGACTTATATTTTACTTATTTGGATTAACGTAACAAAAAAAAATATTTAATCCTTTGTTTTCAGCCTTGAAAAAAGGTCCTTTTTTGTTAATAAACAATTGGAGTCGGAGCGCCCCCTGCATAAGTTAAGAATTTTTACCTTAGAAATATATAAAGCTGACTTCAAAACAAATATTTTGAAAAAGGGAAGTCTCTACGACCAGTGGACACCGATTTAGCATTTTTTTAAAGTAATATTTCAATTTATTGTTTATAATAATTAAAAATTAATTTAGACGGCACTTGATAGTATAATACTTTAACGTGATATAACGCATAATAAATAGTTGTAATAATTGTTTTTTATTGCTAAAAGATGTGTTTAAGGTGACTAATACTTTCGACGGCGCGAGGGTAGTGGTGGGCATAGAAGCTTTCGGACTGACATGTCAGGTTAAAAACTGGTATCGAGAGTTCATACAGCGGAGCGCGAACGAAATAGCCAGATCTCTTCGAATTTTTATCGGATCAAGCTTTTTTTTAATCTGGGGTAGCGCAAAAAGTTATGAATAATGGTACATTTAGTTTTCAAAAGTTATTCCTAATTTTTCTTTTCATTTAAATCCATGCGCGGCAGCTCATTTTTAATGCTAATATTGAACGCACTTTAGAAATCAAAAAGCCGGAATCAGAGGCTACTAGTATATTAGTTCGTGAGCTTTTTGATGAAATTGGTGCTAATGATTCCTCGCTAACAAAGTTTTAAATAAAAAATTAAAATAAAAATAAAATTAAGATTAATTGATTATTCTTTATTTCGTAATTAACACTGTTTTGTTAATCTGTATGTATTTATTATTGTACAAACTACATCTCTATGTATTAAAATTAATATCGAATGTAGTAATCTGTAAATATTAAAGACAATATTAATTATATTTTACACCCTTTTATAGTAGATTTACATGTTAATAACATGATTTAAAAAAATAAATAGATTACTCAAATTTTAAAAAAAAATTTAATGCTGCTTTAAAAAGGTAAATTTTATAATGTTTAATCAAAGTATAAGATATTTAAATTATGAGAAAAATTAATAAAAATTTTTAAAACTCAAAGCGTCATTATTCATAACTTTTTGCGATACCCCAGATTAAAAAAAAGCTTGATCCTATAAAAATTCGAGGAGATATGTCTGTTTTTCTCGCAGTCCATTGATTTAAACTCTTGATTTCAGTTTTTGATTCGGCATGTCAGTCCGAGATCTTCGATCCCCACCACTACCTCCCTTACGCCGCGCCGCTAGAAAGTATCAGTCACTTTAAACACATCTTTTAGCAATAAAAAGCAAATATTACAAATTTTTTTCATGCGTTATATTAAGTTTAAGTATTATACTATCGAATGTCGTCCAAATGAATTCCTACTCATTATAAACAATTCAGATATTATCAAAAAAAAAAAAAAATACTAACTCTGTTTTTACTGTTCGTGGATACTTCTTTTTTTCAGAAATATTTGTTTTGATGTCAGCTTTTCGTATTTCTAAGTTAAACATTCATAACTCATGCAGGGGGCGCTCCAGCTCCAATTGTTTATTAACAAAAAAGTACCTTTTTTTTAAGGCTCAAAACAAAGGACTGATTATTAATTTTTTTATTACGTAGAGTCAAATTAGTGAAAAATAAATCTCAAAAAAGCAAAAGACCCAAAATATTTATAAACAAAAAAGATATATCCCCCCTCTACAACTTCTAACACTTTCCAACCGTTTACAAATTAACGTCACAAACAGGCATACAGTATGGACTATGTATACCTAAGGACTAGCGTCTCTTTTATGCTTTGGTAAAATTCAAGTTGTTGGGAAATATGAAGCCTTTGGTGAATGTTACGTCATAGCAGGTCAAATTGACAAAGCAACGACATAGGTGCCCTTAAAGAGTACACATTAAGAATGCGCATTGACGATTTTTAAAACTAAAGTGGTAGTGCGCTGACGTTAAATTTTAAAACGCTTAAATTGTGCTACTCCCAATTAGGCATTGCTATACTCTTTGGTGTCGAATTGATTAATTTGCTTACATGCATTACAATAATTTGTAATTTACTTCTATAACTAGCAAAACTACATAAAAGCATTTGTAATTGGTAATAAACACAAAAAACGAATTTTCTTCATTATTAAAAAATATATAATAGGTAGGTAGATATTAATAAAACAAATATCGTCACCGTCATATGAAAATCGCCTAAGTCCACTTTTTTACGAAAATGACCTTTTAACTCCATCTAGTGAAAACTCGTTATTACTATCATCTGGTCTGGTGGTTTGGTAAAAAGTTGTTAGATGGGGCCACAGTATTGAAAATTGAAAACCGCCTAAATCCACTGACGTTTATTTTGTTTTGAAACTTGCCTAAGTCCGTAAATGAGCGTGCGATTATAACTGCTAATTTATCGATCCCGTAATTATCGTATTTTAAGAGTGATCTAATTGAAGTTTGTGTTGAAGATTGTTGTTTAATGATTGAGGTAAGTAAATATAATTTAATTATTGTATAAAGAGTTTACTGGTTGTATTTAACGATAGTTTTTAACCCCTACAAACTTTAGCTGGACTTGGGCAATTTTCATAATAATTTCAAATGAAGTTAGGCAATTTTCCATAGGTAACAAGTTTATTACCTAGCTCTAGATATTCATTTAAGGAAAGCTATGATGAAATCTGACCAATTCTTCCTTTTGCGCAGCAGATTATGTTTTTTTAATTCCCTCGTAAAAGAAATTGTTGTATTCGCCAAGGGTATTTTTGGGGGTTGAAATTTAAAAAAATCATATTATTTTAAATCTATCAATCTGCACTCTTTTGGCTCAGTAGTTGTCAGTAAAATATGTATTTGTTTTCAGAATGAATCAGTATTCAAGAAGTTTCAAAATTCTTACCAGCGCGAGGCTGAATACTACAGAACATGATAATAATAAGCTGTCTATCGCGATACAAAATTTAGAAAAAGAATGTGTACTAGCTCAAGAAGTACTGAAGGAAAATGTGGAACCTAACATTGGCAATGATAATTTGGTTGATCATATACTTGCAGGATGTCAATACTACTAATGATTTGGAAGCTTTTATCGATGTGGATTGTTTAGATAACACAATTGTTGACGAAGATTCACTACCTAATGATGATACCGTTGAAAATACCGATTTTGAAACTGGTTATGGGGACAAGATAGGTTACACTGTCGGTAGTCAGGAGCGAGATCATACTGAAGCGGAACATTTTTCAGAGGAAGAAAATCAAGAGGTCTCAGATAAGGACTGGATTGAAGAAAGCAGGGAAAGCAGTGATGCAGAAAATACACAAGAAGAAGAAGTTGCTGATTTACATGAAGAAAACTTTAATCCAGACAACAAGAAACGCAAAAGAAAGAAAAATAGGCTAAGTGATAGTAAAGACTGGGATTACAATGCTAACAAAAAAAAGCGAGCAGAAGGTAAAGCATATATGGGAAGAAAAGAAAACAAATTTGGAGTTGCTAAAAATGAAAGAGGCATGAAAAATCGATGCTTATGCACAGAGAAAAATAAAAGTTCCATAAAATGTCACAGAATAAGTGAGGAAGTAAGAGAACATATTTTCAAAAAATTTTGGAGGTATTCTTGGCAAGAAAAAAAGATTTATGTTGCAGGAAGAGTAATAGCATCAAACGTTAAAAGGCCAAGAAATAGAATAGATGAACAAAAAAGTAAAAGGAGTGTCAGTTATGCTTTTTATATGGACAATGGAAATGAGAAAGTAAGGGTATGCAAAATTATGTTTTGCAATACTCTGGGTATGCCAAGCAGGACTATCACAGACTGGCTTAAGCAAGCAGTTAATTCACCAGATGTTAAAGAAAAAGGCGATTTTGAAGCAAAACGCCAAAATTTAACACGCGAAGATGAAAAAGTAGATGATAAAAAGAAGTCCGTTGAAGAATTTTTGAATAGATTACCCCGGCTAGAATCTCATTATTGTAGAAAAAATTCGAGCAAATTCTACTTGGAGCCAAATTGGAAAAACAAATCTGAACTTTACAGATCGTACAAAGAATCTTGGTGTAAGGAAAAAGGAATCAAAGAAGCTAGCATGACAATGTTTAAGTACATTTTTGAAAACATGAATTTATCTCTTTTCAGCCCTAAGAAAGATGAATGCGATGTTTGCGCGGCGTATAAAACAAAAAATCTTTCAGAAGAGATCTACCAAGAACATTTAAAGAAAAAAATGAATCTAGAGATGAAAAAGACGAAGACAAGAAATCATCTAATCTAGTTTTTACAATGGATTTACAATCAGTTTTATTGTGTCCCCAATCAAAGGTATCCGCATTGTATTATAAAACTAAATTGATCGTGCATAACTTTACAATTTTCCACCTTCAGTCAAAAAATGGGTACTGCTTTTTTTGGCACGAAGGAGAAGGCGAATTAAATGCAAACTGTTTTGCATCTATTATTTGCACTTTTTTGAAAACCACGGTTTTACCAACGATTGATCAGGAAAATCAACCTGATATTATTCTTTACAGCGATGGATGTAGTGCACAGAATCGAAACTCCACTTTGTCAAATGCTTTGTTAAATTTTTCGATGGAAAATAATATTATTGTTATACAAAAATATTTGGAAAAGGGACACACACAGATGGAGTGCGACTCTATGCACTCCACTATAGAACGCAAAATAGCAGATAGGGTTATTAATGTGCCAGCAGATTACATTCATTTTGCAAGGAGTGCCAAGCAACATCCCAAGCCTTACGAAGTGCAATACCTAGATCACGATTTTTTCAAAAATTTTCGGGTATAAATTTTTTTCAATTCTATTCGTCCAGGACATAAAACTGGCGATCCCAGTGTGAGAGAATTTGAGAGCATTAAATACTGTCCAGATGGGTCAATCCAATATAAGCTTAGGCACCCCATGAATTCAAGGATTTGCCGATTCGAATCAAAAAAAAAGCTCAAGTTCAACCATGGAGAATCTTCCAAAGTTATATCGAGCTAAATTAAAAATTAAACAAGAGAAATTTGAACATCTCCAGGCATTGAAAACACAATGGAGAAAGATTACCATGAATTTTACGATCAGTTGCAATAATAATAAATACCTAGCAATCACAAATAAGTAAATTTATTTTGATATCAATTAGTATCCGTAAGCAGTTGTTTAAATATTTTTTTTTAGTTTCTTCCTTTCTAGTGCAATATAAGGAACATAATATAAGATTTTCTAGTTGTTCATGAAATAATCGCATTATACTGTATGTTTTTTTTATTAAAACATTTCTCGCAAAAAAGTGTTTTAATTATTACTTTTGCAATAAGATGAAAATTGCTCAAGTCCAATTTTTTGACGATTTCAAGAATGATTTCTGCTTAAGTCCAATAACTACCTATTTATAAATAATGAGTTTGTTTTTTTTAGCAAGTATCTCTACAGTACTTTTGCCTAAACATATATTCATAAAACAGAACTAAATTATACAATATTCGTCTTCCGAAATGTTTTCGTCTCTCCTGTAAAATTGACTCTTTTGGACTTAGGCGATTTTCATATGACGGTGACGATATTTATAATCGAAAAATACTAGTCCTTTAAATGGAAAAAACCAACAGAAGTTGTATTGGACTAATAACTATATACTAAAAAATAGTAAAGTACTTTTAATTTTTAAAGAAATAACATACTCCATAATAACTTCCGAGTCCAGAGTCATGGCGAGATAGTTGCGGTAAACTTCGGGATCTAAATAGTCCACTTCGCCGAGGACGGTCTTTACTGGAAAGCTCATCGTCTACTGCAGCCATCTGCAAAAACCATTTAATTAACATAAAAAATAAATATTTTATTCATAGTAGACATAAAAAAGTCATTATGGTTAAGTTATCACCTTTGGTAAATTATTAAGTGGGAAAAAGATCTTATCAAAATTTACGTAACGTCTGCATAGGCTCTTAACCTAAGTGAGCAGTGTTGACTCATCCTGCTGCTCAGAATACACCTAAAATGTGGTGGCAGCAAAATAGAAAAAAATTTCAAAAAACGAATAATAAAATAATATGCTTACTTTGTGACTGTTATACACACTATTATAAAATGTCTGTGACAGATTGGAGAGCAAGCAAAATAATCCATTTCATATTTACATCCCTTTACATAAAAATATATATATATATATATATATATATATATATATATATATATAATAAAAAAAAAATAATTTAATTTTTTTTGGGAGTTTTGGTTCACATTTATTTTGAAAATTAAAAAGGTTTTTTTTAATTTTTATATTGTTTAATTACAAAATTTCGGCAAAAGCCTTTCATCAGTGTTTAAAACATCTAAAATTAATATGGCAGTGGTTACTTATAATTATAACTTTTTCTTTTGTGTATTACATAAAATTATCTTACAATTTTACAATAATTAATTATGTTTTTGGCTTACCCTAGAAGGAAATCTGTCCATTAATAATAAACGTCAAAACACTTATAAACACATACATCTACAAACATTTTAAAATCTTCAGGACATGCACAATTAAAAAATTTATTTATACTGAAACGGCAGTAAGCAGTTCCTTCCGTATCCTGAGACAAGATAAGAGTCCAAAACATTTTTTTAAATTTATTTAGCTATGAAGATTAAATATGAAAAAGGTTTTTTTTAAGAAAAGTTATTATATTATTTGAGTGTAAGGAGAGTGGGAAAAATAATTTTGCATGATACGATAAAACGAAAATTAATTAATGACGTTGTAGTAATATTGGCTTAGGTTTTTAAATATCTGTTTTATCATTTATAGAGTTTTCATGTTTTTTAATGAAAAGCATTTCTAGAAATTCTCTTTTTTTCTGATTTGGTTTGTTTTTAAAATTTTTGGTCCTGATAATTGGGATGCTTTGCTTCATTTTGGTTTAGTTAAAGCTGTTTTATTTTTCTTGTCATATTTATGCCCATTTAATCGATTTTTGAGATATTGTGTTGTTAATAGACACTAGGGCAGTCGTTACATTGGAATTTGGAGATAGTATGAGTTTTTTGGTGTTTAGGGGTTTTAGTTTTTAGTGCGCTAAAGAACTTTCTTTGGAGAATATTGTGGCTTTTATGAACACGGCGATATCATGCTTTTTTTGGGTTGTTTTTTAAACTCTCCGAGAGTCCCTGAACGATGGGGGATAAATATTTAATTGAGGTGCAAATCTGAAAAATAACACCCAAAATTTTTAAATTTAAAAGTAAAACACATTACATTTTGTTCCGCTAACCTAGGAAGGAAATTTCACGAAACCGTTTTAAATAATTTTAGATCTGGCACACTTAATTTACTAATAAGGACACCATTATAAAATAATCTTAGAAAATAAAATATTGGAAAAAAAT
>JAHBCN010005130.1:0-57726 GCA_019359885.1 Listronotus oregonensis
CCCGCTTTAACTTTTCTTATTTTTTATCGTACAAAATAAATAAATAAATAAATAAATTAATATATAAATACCACTATTAATTACAAATAAAAATTATGTGTTTTAAAATTACGTCCTTTTGGGGAGGTATTAAATAGGGAAGAAAGTTTGTATAAAAAAATCGACATTTTTAAAGTCGTACAGGGATCATCCACACCATACTTTAGACCAGAACTTACCCTTAGAGTGGTCAAAACCACAGCATAAGGAAATGAATCCGAAACAAACACGAGAAATACTGGGGCAACATTAGTAAAATAAGACATGGAAAAGGCTTCATAAAGGGCCCATCCAAAAGAACGAAGGAAGAACTACTCAAACAAAGTGGACTTCGCATAACAGTAGGACTTCTAACAGGGCACGATAACCTAAGACAAGATAAGCTCGTACAATGGGGACCCAAGTTGCAGAATGTGCGATGAGGGGAAAGAAACAGCCTACCACATCCTTTGCGAATGTAAAGCGTTGAATCACAAAAGAGGTATTATTTGTCCACAAGAATATATTAACCAACCAGTCTCAAAGTTATACAGCCTTGTAAAAGGAACAAGGCTAGTAGGGGGATTGGTATAAAAGAAAATGAAAGATAAGGCACAAAAATAGGAGGAGGCTACGCTGCCTTTAGTAGTAAATCAAGACAGTTCCCGGGAATAAAAAAGGGAAAAAAAGTTGTAAATATGGTAGTTGGTTATTAGACTTTTGATTACCCAAAAAAATAGAAAATGTAAGCATTAAAAGCATTTTAGGAAACCTTTTTTTTTTCTTCTAGAGGAGTAGAATGGTGGTTAAAAGTTTGTATTGAGTTTTGTCATTTCTGGATTCAGAAGTATAAAAATTAGTATGTAGGCTTTAAATTACGATAACAGTAATTTGTTTAACCTTTTTGGAATTACAGTCCTTTTAATACCCTTTGGGTATTAAAATGGGGATTAGGTTTGTACATGTAGGAAAATTGTCATTATGGAAGTTATAAATATGAGTGTTGGTTTCAATAACACTCAAATCTTGGACTTCCATTGGCTTTATTTGTTATTTGTTACACAACGGTGAAGTATCTCCAACCGTTTTCAAGTGATAACTGAAAACTATTCTTATGAACTACGACTTATATACTATTCCTTGTTCACCGACGCTTGACCGACCTTTCACGGTTCAGCAACGACTGCCACATATTCGGAATATTGACGCTAGGCTTGCTAAATACATTTTTTGTTGTTTACAATTATTACAGCTTCTTTAAATTTTCTTTTTCTTCCAGTGGGTTTCTTAATGAATAGTTTTTGCTTCCGACCATGGTATGCGGTGTTGTTTGGACCAAGCGTGTTCGGCAATCCCTGACTTCGACGTTTCACCTGTTCCGTATGTTTTGTGTTCTTTGACTCTAACTTTGAGTGGTCTTTTCGTTTCTCTGATGATACTCATACACTGGCAGGGAATTTGGTAGATACAGTCATTATTTGAAACATTGTTGTCTGGTCTTGTCTTAGTAAGAATGCTTCTTAGAGTAGATTGTGATTTTAATGCCGTTTTAATGTTATACTTATTCGCGATTCTGCGTATCTTTTCCGAGGTTTCTTTAATATATAAAATTGTCATAAATATTTGGTCCTGTGGGGTTTTGTTTAAGTTAGATTTTTTTGTCTTACTTTGATATTTTTTGATTGTTTCCTTTACCAGTTTTTTACTGTATCCGTTCTGCTTAAGATCCCTAGTAATGTTACCTGTTTCCTCTTGCAGCGATTCCTTACTATTATATAAGGTCACTGCACGATTGTATAGAGTACGTATGACCCCTGTTTTGTTTCGTTAGAGTGATTAGAATTCTGGTGTAAGTATTGTCCAGTGGGTAGGTTTTCTTGTTCTATTTCGCTTGACTAGAACGTCGAGAAAGGTAGGGCCGAATTTTGGTCCTTCTCCATTGTAAATTTGATACAAGGTCGGAGGCAATTTGGATGTATTAAGAAACCTTCAAGTTCTTCGTCATTACCCGTCCATACGAAAGTATCGTCAACCTATCTCAGCCAAACTTTTGGTTTGATTGGTGCTGTTCTAATTGCTTGTTCCTTAAACCATTCCATATAAATATTTGCTACCACTGACGGGGCGGTGAACCCATGGGAAGTCCGTCATCCTGCGCGTAGTATTCTTTTTTACCTGAAAGTAAGAACTACGAAGGCAAAGCTCCAACAGATCCATCACTCCATCCAGCTGCAGGGGTGCGCTCTACTAGCGTTTGATCTTCTTCAAGCTTGGCTCGGATAATGTTTAACGATTCTTCCACTGGTACATTTGTGTAAAGACTTTCCACGTCCAGAAGGAACCTCCGAACACTAACGGGCGTTCTAACTGGCCACTGCGGGCTACGAGGACACCTATTTAAATGGGTCTAACGAACACGGGATTATGTAGAGGCTGTGAACAGGAGGATGAGACCGTGGAACACATTCTTTGCGATTGTCCCTCCCTCACATTCGAACGGAACTCCATGCTGGGCACGAATTGGCCATTACTGGCCGAAATTAGGGAGATTCCACATAAAGATGTCGTCAACATTTTAAATCAATAGGTTGGACGACGCAGTGAATCTCCCGCCTGTACAGAAAGGAAGCACAAAGGACCAATGAGGTCTAGGTGCTGGTATATTACCACCCTCTAAACATTCAGATCAGATCAGAAAGACTTTCCACATCAAAGCTAACATAAGTATCGTCTATTTTTGAGAATGTCAACAAAAACACTAGAGTTGTTAACAAAAGATGGAGACTTACCGACCATTAATTTAATAATTTCTAAAAGTTGTTTTGCCAGTGCAGTCGTGGGTGCATTTCTAGAACTGGTAATGGGCTTAAGGGTATATTGTCTTTGTGTATCTTTGGCAGTCCATAGAGATGTGGAGGTTTACTGTTGTGTGGTGTTAAAGTTTTCCTTGTTTCGTCGTTCAAAAAGTTTTTTTATTTCCTTAAGGTCCTGTAAATTTTGTTTTCTATGGATGCTGTTAGATCTTGATCAAGAGATCTGTATTTACCTTTACGGAGAACTTCGTCTATTTTTCTGTCGTAAGTGATTGCATCCATGACTACAGTGGCATTCCCTTTTTATGCTGGAAGAAATTTGATAGTTCTATCATTTTAAAGCTCTTTAAGAGCTACTAATTCATTTTGAGTTATATTGATGAAGTTGCTTTGTTTTGTTTCCAAAACCGTTCTAACTTTCCATCGAAATTCTTCCGCATCTGGTCCCTGAAGTCGTATTGTTTCTACACTGCTAATCATGTCTAAAGTCGGTGTATGTTTTGGGGCTATGGCGAAGTTTAACCCTTTTCTAAAATATCTTCTTCTGTTTCTGAAAGAGTTCGGGGGGACATGTTAATAATAGTCTTTTTGTTGACAGTCTGGGTGGTTGGTTGTTTATCGTAAAGTCTGTTTAGCTTGTTCTGGTGTTTTTTTCCGTAACTCCTCTTTGGCCTTCCCGCATGTTCTTTCTATCTTCTGAAAAATGGGGCTATAGTCGTCTTCTTGTACATGTTCCTTAATTTCTTCATACGTTTGGGTAACTTCTTGCAGCAGCTGTGACTTTTTTCATCGGTGGTAGTTTATCTGAGATCGGAACATAGATTTGCTAGCTTCTTCGACAATATGCTTAGCTCTTTTCCCTGGCATTGGTGACTTCAGGCGAAATCCAACTGGTATGATATTATTATCTCTGGTTTCTCGTAGAAATTCGATGTGAGCATCTTCTTTTGTGAGCTTCCGATATCTGGCAGTCGTAGCTGAACCGTGAAAGGTCGGTCAAGCTTCGGTGAACAAGGGATAGTATATAAGTCGTAGCTCATAAAAATAGTTTTTAGTTATCACTTGAAAACGGCTGGAGATACTTCACTAACGAAAGTTGTGTACAAATAACAAATAAAGACAATGGAAGTCAAGATTTAAGTCTTATTGAAGGTGTATAGGATAAAAAAATCCTGAATATTCGATTTTTTAATTATAACTCGTAAAGTATTGTATAAAGAGAAAATATTTTTATAACTAAATTAAAGGCTTTGTAAAAATATATAATTTATGTTATATAATATTTCCTGTAGCTTCTATAGTTTTTTGAGATATTGATGTATAAAATTTTCTTTGGCTAAATTTTAGGTAAGGAACAAGTTTGAGATGCGGCTTTCGCAAGCTTCTTTAGGCATTATTTTGGCTACTTTTATAAAAAAATTACCACTGCATTAAATTTTAAAAAATTAACCATTTTGTCGGAATTTTGAAAATAACCCTTTAGCTGTGACATGTGAAACTATGAAAACTTCAAATATTATAATATTTATAGCTCAAGCATAGCTCTTTTTAACTAGCCCGTTTGTTAAAATGGCCAGCCGTTTCAAAGATACAGGGTTTTTTACGACTATTAAATACCCCCACTATTTTAATTCACAAAAACATCACTTTTTTAGATTCTAGATTGCAGTACGCCCCTACCGGCCATTTCAGAAACTTGAAAATATTTTTCAGGTTTTTCTCTTGGCCGTTTTAGTTATTAACTTTTTTTTCAGCAAGCCTCTACAATGGATAGTTTCACAGATACAGTACCTCGCATTCTTAGTTGTGGTTAGTTGTGGCCTGTACAATATTTTATTTGTTGTGTTAAATAAATTATTTTTATTAAGTGTAAGATAAAAAATCGATTTTAGCCACTCAGAAACAATATTTCGCAAATTTCCATCCCCATTTGCACTGCAACACTGTCCAGAGGTGACTAGATGCAAATTAAACCAGGACAAATTTAAATGCAAAGTAATTGGAGCAGACTGTTTCAATATGGTGCCCAATGGCGGCCTAAGTGGTTGTAACATTTGAATATGGTTTACTTTAACTTTCTGAATAATTTCAGACGGCGAAGGATAATATTTAACTACAGGTAGTTTGTACTTGTGTTTGTAATGGCTCGGGGTTGATTTGGCAGTTGGGGTATTTAGGAACAGGTAATAACTAAGGTTCAGATTTACGATTATTATCTTAGAATATTAACTAAGCGTAGCGTTCCGCATTAAAATAAGAAGGTTATTATAGAAATATATATTTTAAGGAGTAAAATTATTGTCAGTATTTTAAGATTAAGAAAGTTTTACAAGGTTGTATTTACGGGGTGTTGAAAAAACCGTAAGTGATAGAGCAATTCCGTTTGTACAGGGTGGCGCCTTTTCGTTGACCTTACAGGGTATAGCGAAAACTAAAAGAGATAGGACAAATCTGATTGTGCAATCTCGATTTCGATTTTGAAACAAATTCAATGGTGAAACTAAATCATGGATAAGTTGATTCGTTTTGGAGATACAGAGTGTTTTCAAATTTTGTCAATTTGGCCAGGCACTTGTAATTCGCTTGGTATTAGAAATAGAAAAAAGTATAAATAGAAAAGTTTTAGGGATTTTTGCGTAGAACTCAGTGGCGTACCTATAAATTTTTATTGACTTTTATTTTTAAGTTATAACACAAAGTTGGGTTTTTTCAAATGGAACACCCTGTATATTTTTTTTTAAAATGGATAGAGCTTACAAAGACCAATTCGATGATATATAGATTGATGGGTCTGTCTGTAACAGATGTTGCGCAAATTGGCAAAACCCTATAAAAATTAAAATATTTGAGACAAAGTTGTTGTTTTTTAATGGGACACCCTGTGTATTTCTTTAATAAGTAATGCAACTGACAAATATCAACCAAATAATATATGGTTTAATGGGTCTGTGTTCAATAGATCTTGGGCAAACTGCCAAAAACGTAAAAAAATCATATATCCGATCCTTGCTAACACTTATTTTATTATTTAACCAATTTTCTAACTTCTATATAACTAAAATTTAAATTACGAATAAAAAATCCAAGACTAAAATATATATTTAATAATTCATACTATTAAACCTATGCCTAAACTTTATATAAAAAAGTTTTGATATTGCTGTGTTTATCATGATTGAAAAAGGAAACATTTTCTAAAGTAGGCTTTGAGTATAAAACCCCGTATGAAACAAATGAAATTGACGTACTAGTATGACTTATTTGGAAGCAGTGATATTATTTTATAAAATGGAGTTTCAAAATTACGAAAAATTTAATATGTTGGAATGTTACATTGAAAGTGGAAAAAATAGTATAAATGCATTAAATCTGTATTTTAATAGATATCAGAACGAAGGCAACCAGGACAGAAAATGTTTGCCAGATTAGTAAGTAGTTTGATTTCCTTTGGATCTTTTCAAAAACCACGTTCAAAGACCTATAATAAAGAAAACAGAGAGCTGGAAGAAATGAATACAATAGGGTATGTTGTCGCAGAACCTACTGCATCATCCAGACAAATTTGGGATGCTATTGGTGTTAATAGAAATAAAAGTAAAAAAATTTTAAAACGCCACAATTACCATCAATATGTTTATAGAAAAATCCATAATTTACATCCGGGTGACGCAGAATGCCGTATCACATTTTGTTTGTGGTATCTCCGGCAATGTGAACAAGATCCAGAGTTTTCCAGAAAGATAATATGGACAGATGAAGTTCGAGTAACTAGTGATGGACTGTTTAATCGCCACAATAATCTTTACTGGTCAAACGGAAATTCTCGTTTGACAGTAAACAGAGTCAGACAAGGGAAATTCGGTTTTAATGTGTGGTGTGCACTTTATAAGAACAGAATTTTGTGCCATTTTGAATTTGATGACAATCTCACAACAAACCTTTATTTAAATATTTTGGAACAAAAATTTATTAAATGAGATGATAATCTTCCCCTTCTGGAAATGAATAATGTCATCTTTCAACAAGACGGTAATTCTTGCCACAATGCCCGTGCCGCGAGGTTATTTCTTGATGAACATTTTCCCAATAAGTGGATAGGTACCAATGGTCCAGTTAGTGGCCGGCACGGTCACCTGACCTACCCTATGGACTTTTTCCTCTGGGGATTTGTTAAAAACGAAACCTATAAAACTAAGAGCAACAATTTAAATGAATTACACATGCATTTTAGGAACAGTTTACAAAAGGTGTCCAACTTGCATATATATAATGCTTTAAGAAGTGTCGCCAAACGTTGCGAAAAATGTATAGAAAATAATGGTTTGCAATTTGAACATTTGCTGTAAAGGACCTAAATATTTCGTAATTAAAATTTATAAAATAATTAATTCTTTTTGTTTGCTTAAATTATACAACTTATAATATTAGTATTACTGGTAATTATGTTAAATTTTAGTTTATCTAAAAATGTATATTTTTTTAAGATAATTAAATAGTTCTCCCTTTTAAGTATAAATTAAAATTATATTGCTTCGTATCTTAACATTATTATTAATATGTTTTATATATATTATTTAATTGATCTTTGTCTGTTTTATTAGTTATTAAAGAAATACACAGGGTGTCCCATTAAAAAAAAACAACTTTGTGTTACATCTTTTAATTTTATAGGTTTTTGCCAATTTACGCAAGATCTATTACAGACAGACCCATTAAACTATATATCATCGAATTGGTCTTTGTAAGCTCTATCCATTTTTTAAAAATATACAGGGTGTTTCATTTAAAAAAACCCAACTATGTGTTATAACTTAAAAATAAAAGTCAATAAAAAAATATAGGTACGCTACTAAATTCTAGCAAAAATCCCTAAAACTTTTCGATTTACAGTTTTTTTCTATCTCTAATACCAAACGAGTTACAAGTGCCTGGCCAAATTGACAAAATTTGAAAAACACTCTGTATCTCCAAAACGAATCAAGTTATCCATGATTTAGTTTCACCATTGAATTTGTTTCAAAAATCGAAATCGAGATTGCACAATCAGATTTGTTCTATCTCTTTTAGTTTTCGCTGTACCCTGTAAGGTCAACGAAAAGGCGCCACCCTGTACAGTGACGGCCAATAAATCTTGGACAAAAAAATTTGCAAATTTTGACTTTTTTGCCAATTTTTGTAAATCGCTCTTTTTTACGTTGTTTTACTTTAAACTACTATAAATAAAGCAAAAGGTAAAAGAAAATATTTATATTTTATAAAAACTAACAAATTAATAAATTAATTTACAATTTAATAAATTCAAACAAACTTAAATATCCTTCCAAACAAATTTAATATTTTATTGCAGCCCCGTTTTTTTCTAAGACAGAGTTTAGCCTTCCAGGCATCGAGTGGACCAAAGCCTGGGCGTAGTCCGGATTTCCTTGTAACTCATTCCACGCCTCTAAAATTTTATCTTTAAGTTCGTTTACATTTTGCGGCCTAAACCTATTTTCCCTATTTATTTTTTTAACTAATAAGCCCTAAATATTTTCCATAACATTTAAATCCGGATTACATGCGGGCCACGGTAAAATCCTGATATGCTGCTCTACTATACTATTACTCAGAGCACCGGCGATAGAGATCTGAGTCGCAGTATAGATTGTAGTGACGAATACGCGCGAATTTTTACTTGATAATATACTACAGCCCAGAGCGGCGGTTAAAAATATTATATAAAATGCTGTATAGCATATTGTGTCACTATGAAAGTGTGTTGAAATTCTTTCGATGGGTACTTACAAATGTATTTAAAGGGGGGGTTTTATTGCCTGCATAAAATCCTCAGACAGATTTGTTTTGTTTAATGTTCTGAACTTTTATAAATTATTGTATTAATACAATGCCTGCTTTAACCTTACTCCCTTATAACTCTATAATAACAAAAAGCATAAGCATAACAACGAGGAGAGTACGTAGAGGGAAGTATTGTCAAAGTTCTCAAATGTAGGTTGTATCACAGTTATATATTTTAAATTCTTAGAATTAAAGTGGAAATCATACCAGTTTATTTAGTATTTAATTTTTCTAATTATTTCAAAAAAATACACTTATTATAAATACGTGATGTACTTATTATATCGTTCTTAAAATAAAAAAAAATAAACTCATATAAATAAAACAACATTAAGCTTAAAAAAATGGGTATAGTTGATATAAAATAAAATTATGAGGATAAAACAGAATAAAATAAAATACCTTTACATCAGTGAGATTTAGCACTACGTCTACGCTTCGCTTAAGGATCTTGAGGCTTTGCTTTTCCTATTAGGATTTTTACTTTTGTCGGGTTTTCCAGCCTGAATCCTTTTGGAACCAGACGTGAGGCCAGGTCTTTGTGTGCGCCTACTAAGTGATGTCGGTTGAACGTTTTTTTTTCCACGCCGAATATTTTTTATATTAACAAATGAATGTAATAGTTCTGTAGGAGTTTTAATTTTTTCAAGACATTTATTAAGTCGAACGATAATGTTTGTTGAGTCTGGTGATATGTTATTTTTAACCATTTCAACAATATTTGAAAAATTTTGGCTAAGTGCTTCTACGGCTTCATTTTTTTAGTTGTAAGGTTTTCAGCTACTGCAAGAGGAGAAGCAGTTAAATTGCTAACATATGCCATTTCTTGAGAAAAAAACCATTACTAGGTGCTTCACAGTTAGATGGTTCTTTGGTACCCTCATTAATAGACGTATTTATCATGTCATCAAAAAATATTTCATCAATATTATCCCCCATCGCTAATTTGGCCAAATTTTTTCTATCATTAGCGGATAATAGAGGACTGCATATTATAGTCTGAAGATTAAAATTCTCCTCTACGGCACACATATGCTTACAGAAGCGCCCTCCTTGTCCAGCAATACAATTACATATTCCGATATTCGTATCTACCGTATAATAGTATATTACATACCGAGAGTGGTAAGAAGCCCATTACACGATTTCGAAAATTACGGTACGAGCGTGAGCGAATACCGTATTTCAAAAGAGTAGATATAATGGACTTACCACTCGAGTTGTTACTATACTTTTTCTACAACTTATTTGTTTAGTTTTTTTAAATATAAAAGCAAAGATTATGTAAACTTTAGTAACAATACAAATAATAATACAAACATTTGCGTTGTCAGCGTGCTATTTGTTTCATAGCCACTTTACGAAAATCTATTGAAAGTTTTCAAGATTTTGGGGTATGATTTAATGTACAATTATAATTTATATATATATATATATATATATATATATATATATATATATATATATATATATATATATATATATATATATATATATATATATATATATATATATTATCTCCCTACACGGCTTCTTACAGTATAGTGTTTGTATTAGAGTTACATAAACGGTGTGTAATTAGGTTCTTACTAATATAGGAGTAGAAAAAGTAATTTATCATCACTTTCTGAGGTAACTAAGTATTGACATTCAGATATATTATTGACCACAATGTTTTTTGCTTTTGATTTTACTTTAGAATATATTAAATCATTTTTATTTTTTCTGTGATTTGCAAATGATAATATACGTCATTTATTGTAATTTTCAAAAACATTACAAATAAAGTCTATAAGGGCAGAAGCATTAGAAGCGTTATAACGTTGCAAGACCAAATCTTTTAAAATCCTTATCGAACATTCGCAATAATTATTTGTGTTATGGCCTCTTGTTAGAATAAATATTAATATTATTAAGAGTTCATAATAATTCAACACATTTTCACACTATTAAAACATGCGAAAATTTGCGCGTATTGGTCACTACAATCTATACTGCGATTCAGAGCAACCTCTGTCGCCGTTGCTCTGAGTAATAGTATAGTATGTAATTACGCTGCCGGGCCGTATGAATAAAATTTCTGTCCGGAAATCGATCCAAAACAGAAGGAAGCATGATATTCTGTAGTAGATCTATATATACCTCCGCATTGAACCTTTTTTCGATAAAATAACATACACCAAGTCCTTGTGCATTCAGCCACCCCCAAACATTTACCGAAAATCGCCCACTACTTCTGTCCTTTTGGGTATATTATTTTTATCAAATTGTGTTCCTTGAGGCCTATATACCTTAAGTATCCCATTGAAGCAAGACTGAAACACTTTTTCATCGGTAAATGTTAAATTTTCCCAAAAATCGGAAGTTCCAACTAAAATTTTAGAGCAAATCCAATACGTTGTTTTTTATTTGCATTTGTTTAAAACGGTTTACGGAGCATTTTTTTTAAGCCGGATCTCATGCATCCGATTTCCGATCGATCGAAGTATTTTGATTGGTCAGAACATGTGGCGCCACAATGTTCTGACCAATCAAAATACTTTCGGATGATCGGATCGTCGGAAATCGGACGCATGAAACTCCGGCTTTATTCTACACCGTCCCTTCTAACCGATGCCGATGCTGGGAAATTGCTTTCTGTTTTTGCTGTAACTACAGATTTAAATGGTTGGTTTCTCAAAACATTAACTAAATTATTGTCTTATTCTTGATTTGATAGTTTGGGGCGACCACTGTCAGCTCTTTTTTCAAAAGAGTGTGTTTTCTGTCATTTTTTTTTTCAACAAGATAAATAGTACTTTTTGGGATGTTGTGTCTTCCGCCAAATCCCTTTCTGGCCAACCTATAAGCTCAATATAATGAATATTTAATACTTTTTGATCCAAAGTTTAGTTTGAAATTAAAAAAATATTTTTAGACACAAACAACTTACACCCGTTTCTTTATTAGGTTTTTCAACAGGTATTTATATTCAGTAGAAGGTGGCATAAGCCTATTTTACGAAAGGAAAAAAGAATTGCCCAAGATTTAATGGTCTTTACTGTAACATTTTGGGGACGGAGTTTTAAAACAAATGACCATGCACACTTTAAATGGGTATTTGGCAACCGGTGAAATTTAACCAAATTTTAATATTTTATTAAGGACTAAAGAAGCAATTTTTATCATTGCACCAAAATACTAAACCTACAGGGTGAGCCGCTAGAGCTAGGTATAATTTGTCTTGCTAATTTAAAAAATATTGGTTTGCTAAGTACTAACTATATTTAAATAGTAAATAAATTATTTAAATAATACAAAAACGTTTACGTTTTTTCTCTGTAAATTAATTTATTTAACTTAAAGGGTAAAATAAATATACAGAGTAAGCCAAAAAATTATATGCAGAAACCTAAATAATATTTTTATTGCCGTGTATTTTTAATTTTTAGTGATATGCGATTAAAGTAAATAATTTAAATAGAAACGATACACAAATCAGATTATTAAAAAAAACTTTTTTACCATTTTTAACTAAAATTTTTGATCAAAATTAAATTTTTGTTTATATCTTCTTTATTATTTATCTTATTAAAATTGTTCATATACCTTTTTATGTGGACAATTTTAAGAGCTTTATTTTTCAATATATATATTTTTGTATTTTTAATAGTTTTTGAAATATTATTATTTTTTTTATTTTAAATTTTAATTTTAAAAAATATAAAAGCTATACGAAATTTTATTTAACAAAAATTAGGTATTTTTTTAAGGTCTTTATTTTAAGTTTTAAAATCTGTTTGGATACATCTCTATAACACATTAAAAAAATGTTATTTTAAATCTTTAAAATGCTAATATACAGAACCTCGTATATACTGATTCACTTGCCTTAGTGACCGTTTTATTATATCGAGAATTTGATTATCAACATTCAGTCATGTTTTTTGTTTATCTTCGGACATCATCTTTGCTTTTTAAGTTACTTCTCAAGCAGAGAAAAAGAGAGAGAGAATGAGAGAGAGAATACTTTAAATGGCAATATTTTGTAGATTTTTAGGTAGATACGTAAATTCCAGTAAAGTACTGATTTGTAAAACTTTTTAAGTTATTACACAAACTTGGTTTTTTGGAATACCCCATATATTATTTTACCAGTCGACTGCAAATTAAATTACCATTTTAATAATATTTCACACTTCGTATTATATTAATTGGCTAAAACTACCATTTGTGCAGTTTCTCTTTATCTTTATTATCCAAAAACTAATAAAACTATAGAGCGGTATATAATTAAGTTTTGTTTTTATGCCAAGACTTAAAGTAAATATAAAGTTCATAATATTGCCATTTATAAAACAATATTTAGGAAGATCCATAAATCTCTTTCTGAACTACCAAAAGAAATGAAAAGTACCAAAGTTACATAATTATCCCATCAAAGTAAAAACAACGGACTAAAGACAAATTTAATAGGTACCCATTTAGGTAAATATAAATTTCAGGAACTTAATAAACGATCCAAAAACCACTTTTTAGCTAATTAAAACTTTCTTCATTATGTTGGGCCCGTCTTCTTGAATCTTAAATCCTAACTTTAAATTTGTAAAATGCATATACGAAATTTGTCTTCAGTCCGTTGTTTTATCGGTCATATTAGGTCCGCTTTTATAAATGTTTAAAATTTGGCTTTAGATTTGGAATCAGCAACCTCAAAAACTAGTTTATACAAAATTTGGCTTAAATCCGTTTATTAAAAAAATATTCGCCATCTTTAATTTCCCGAATCTGGCTTTAGATTTGTAATCAGCTGCCAAAAACAACTATATCCTATACGAAATTTCGGCAAGATCCGCAAATATTTGAAAATAGTGATTTCTGTTTCCTTTTTTAAAGTGCTACTTAAATTCTGGTAAAGGATTTGGATTTAGCAGGTCCTGTAAAGTAATATGTAACAAAAAATCAGTTTTTCCTAGTAATTTTTGGAGGTAAGAAAAAAATTATGACGTAATAACGGAATTCTGATTTCGGATTCGTGATCGAAAAGCAAA
Source organism: Listronotus oregonensis (assembly GCA_019359885.1). Lineage (NCBI taxonomy): Eukaryota > Metazoa > Arthropoda > Insecta > Coleoptera > Curculionidae > Listronotus > Listronotus oregonensis. The sequence goes on from JAHBCN010005130.1 coordinate 13,700, forward strand.
ATTACTACAAAAAATATTTATGTTCCATGAAAAGTATAACCTTTTTTTGTGTTATAAATATGCCTTTTAGGATAAGTTAAATTTAACAGAAATGTTATTTAAATCTGTTTTAAATATATTGTAACATTATGTTTTACACTTAGAACAAGGCGATTAAATTATACAATAATTTAAAATAAAAATTCCTATGTAATTAAAATTTACTCTGTTGTTACTTGGTACGAATCCAGACGTTTTTATAAATTAAGAAAGTTCCTAAAAACAAATTAATAAATAAGTGGTCCTATTAAGAAAATGCTGATTTTGTGTATTATCTCTTTTCAGTGGAAAGTCCAGGAATTTTAATTTTTTATCCAACAAAAGTTAATTTTCTTGCAGTGCTCTTAAAGTAAATTGTAAGTTTTGAAAGCGAACGCTCTATTGGTATTTTTTTCCTAAATTTGGTCAAATTTTATTGTCAAATCCCAAATTCCGCAATAATATCTTCGTTTCTCTTAAAAACAGAGGTATTTAAAATATATATTTATGTAAATACTAGATGAAAAGCCTGTCTCCGCCAGGCGAGAGACAATATTAAGTAGCCTCTGTCTCCGTAAGACGCCTTCCGTACGGCTAACGGTAAAAAAACACTTTTTTGCTCCTATTTTTGTCCCGGGGGCGAAATTGGCTCCTGTACTTCTATAAATTTCCTTATTCGACGGATTTTTTCTCGTTGTACTTTTAACAACATTTCACGATCAGCTCAAATTTCGTTGCAATGGTATGTTATTTTTGCTGTCAGGTCTTCCCTGGTGTAAACTGGTGTTGAATATACAAGGCTTTTTGACTATAACATCCCTGACCATGAGTCTTTATGACCTCTATACATATTAAAATTTTATTAAATTATACAAGTCGGTTCAAAAGTTAGAGCAAAAAAGTAAATGACTAAGTACTCCTTTGAGACTCCGTATCTCCGTTGGGGAGCACTTTAGATTTTTTTTATATGACAAATGCACCCGTTGACAACACATTGTTATTTTAAAACGAAGTTAAATAAAATAGTTCTGATAGTTCACCACATTGTAATAATTTACATTTATTTTACCCTTTACCCAAGATAGTAACACTCTGTTTAAGTCAATGATGCCTCATTATTTTAAACCTAAGATAATTGAGTAATGTCAAAAAAATTGGTTTAATAAAATATATATGTATATATTATTTTAAATTTTTTACAAATAAAATTAAAATTCCCTGAAATAATTTCAAACAAAATTAAACTTCTTGCCTCGACGATCAAATAATAATAACAGAATAAAACACCTTTAGAACTTCTCTACGTTTACAAGATACTTTTCTAAGATCCGAGTTATTTAATAATTCCACCAGCTTCTAAAACTTTTAATCTCCGTAAATAAACTTCATAACACAATAATTTTAGTACATTTTAGGCTTTGCAGTAATTAAAAATGCTTTATTTTAGTTTATTTTCACTCAAATATTACTTTAATTCTTTGAGAAAACTAGATTTAATAAAATATTGTTTACAGTTTGAATGCATACTTGTCTCGAATAATTCTAAACTGGGCTATGTAAAGTCACACGGCGAAATGTATTCGTATAAGCTGAGATCATGAAGTAAATTAAAGTGTCTCAAATCAAATTAAAATTATTTATAAAGCTCTCGGCCCGAGTGATGATCGCGTTGTTAAATTTAGCAATGGACTTAGCAGTTTAGAATGTTTAACAAAACGTCATTGTCATTGTTATTCAATGATTTTAGTAGGCAACCTGTTAAAATCTGACATTTTGTTAAACATTCTAAACCGTTGTTAACTTTTAAATTGTTAAAGTTAACAACGGTTTGGAATGTTTAACAAAATGTAGATTTTACGGGTTGCCTATATAATGTTTTTGAAGGAACCCGAAAAAATTGACTTTTGTTAAACATTCTAAACTTTGTTAACTTCAATTGCTAAATTTAACAACGGATCTCAGGCATGTTTCAAAATTTTATAGTGTTAATTTCAATGAAATTTAATAGGCAACCGGTAAAATCTTCAATTTTGTTAAACAAGGTTTAAGCCGTTTTAATTAGCAATTTGGTTGAAAAGTAACAACTTTAAATTTCAACAAAACCGTCATTTGTCCAGTGTAATTCAATGATTTTAGTAGGAATGTAAAATCTGACATTTTGTTAAACATTTCTAAACCGTTGCTAACTTAAAATTGTTAAAATTTAAAACAATAGGTTTAGAATGTTTAAAAAACTCATTGTTAGTTTTATTAATGATTTCAATAGGCAACCTGTCAAAATCTGATATTTTGATAAAGATTCTAAACCGTTGTTTACTTAGCAATTGTTAAAAGTTAACAACATTTGCGAAAATAGATTACCGGAGTAAAATTCTTTGCAATTAAAGCAATATACAGAATTGACAAAGCAAGGGCTTAGGAGCCAGTTTTAATGTAATAGAGTAGCATATATACAGTATAACGCCAGATTGAAAAGAGATCGACAAGAAATTCCCCTATTCTTCTTCCACATACATCGATGATCGACGGCCCCCACGATTCGTTGGGATATTGTCGACAGTGTTGTCATTTTATAAAATAATTATTAGCAATTTTAAAAATGTTCTAAAAATTCATACATTTTATAAAACTTTTTATTTACTAAAAAGTTATGATCTTAGCAAAAAAGAAAAAGAAATGTGTAAAAAATATTAGTGTTTTAGAATGGTTAAAGATACTTTATAATTTTAATTATATGTATTTATTATTATATCGAGCAACACAATATAAATAATTTTATTTTTACTGGTTGGCAACATTGCCTGTCACGTTCACTTGCATCGCTTTTAGGACGGCTAAGCGGCTAAGCTTATTTTCTCAAAAGCTTTTGCGTTGAAAAAAATATTTTTTTTTTTAAAAAATGCATTCGCGTGAGCAAAAAATTAATATTATTTTATGGTATTCCAAAGCTGAAAGTGACGATGAAGTTGTTGGGCAATTTGCTTTTTCGTATCCTGGCCAACAGGTCCCATCCTGCCCTGCCAAACGATTTAAAATATTTAATTTTTAAATATTTTAAATCGTTTTAAAAAATCCGGGTTCATTAACCAATGTGGTAAATGCTTTCACAAAGACCATGAAGCCTGTCCTATTTCTGAAGAAAGAGTCGAGAGGGACGAAAATGTATGTGCTTTTGTGGAAGCAAATGAGCACAATCCAAATTTCCCAAGAAATTGGCATTCCAGATCGCACAGTTAGACATGTTTTAAAAAAGCATGGGTATAAATCCTACAAAATTAGAACTACTCAAGAAATTTTCCCCGATGATTATATCAGGCGAATGGAGTTTTGTGAGACCATGAGAAGGACAATTGATGAAAATGACAATTTTCTAAAAAATATTCTGTGTAAAGATGAATTATCATTTTCTCTTTATGGTTATCATAATCCTGCAGTCGCCAGATATTGGTCACGGGAAAATAAACATTTAAGTGCGCCTGTACGGACACAATATCCCCAAAAATTAAACGTTTGGGCGGGTATTTTGAGCGACAACATTGTAGGACCTTTTGTCATTGAAGGCAACTTAAATGGGCAAAAATATTTGCAAATGCTGCAAGAGGAAATTATACCAGCTGTGCGAAACTTAAATGTTAATTTTGAGAAAATTTGGTTTCAGCAGGATGGCTGTCCTGCTCATAACGCAAGGCCAGTTCAGGAATTTCTCACTAGGACTTTTCCTAAATGGCTTATTTGTGGCAAAAGTACCATACCAACGTCACCGGATTTGCCTCTTATTGACTTTTTTTGTGGGGCCAATTAACTCAACTAATTTACAGGTATCCACATGAGAGGGCAGCAAATTTGGTTGAGTTAAGGGCAAAAATATTCGACATTACTAACTCCATTACACCGAAGGTATTGTCGAATGTTAGGACGGAGTTTTCTAATCGGCTCGGGTATTGCGAAGCTCAGCAGGGCAATGTCTTCGTCTTCGAGCATTTGTTAAAATGAGAATGCTTTTGAGTTTATTTTTTTAAGTTATTTTTTATTAATAAACTGTGAAAGGTTTTCGCGGCCATTGTCTAATGTTTCAATGGTTTTTGGGCTGTTAGGCCGGCGTCGATTGTCTAATTGACTTGACGTTTCGCCAACACGAGCGGTTGGCATCTTCAGAAGTTGCTTCCTGGTTGACAGTATGCGAACTACAGTAGTTCGCATACTGTCAACCAGGAGGAGAAATTTTACTGGTCAATTCTTCGAACCATATCTATAAAAGAAGGACAGATCCGCTACAGCTTATCGGTGGGCAAGAGAAGAAAGCTTTTCTGTAAGCGTGGGGTCTTTAATAGGACGAACAACTCTTATTTAAATTGAATCATGAATGCTTAAAGTTGTAGAAGACGCCATTCGCCAAACAAGAGAACAATATTCTAAAGAGGGTCTGATCTGGGTTACAAACAGAGTATACAGATAAGAAGGAAAGAAATACTTTCTGGCGTGAAGCTGCTGAGCCTATGAGTATAATGTATCTGTGCCAGTTAAGATTATTCTCAAAAATAACTCAACAAGATTGAATGACTCTCTGTCGTGCAGAACTTGGCCGCTCATATGTAACGGATAAGAAATGGCAGACTTTTTTCGCGACGGTGAACATGACTGTGTTTGGGAGGCTATATATTGGACAACATTTTTGGCGCCTCAATCCAAGATTAGTTAAAGGTCTTATGAAAGAAATATTAGCATTACACTGCGCCTATTTTCAAAGCAGACACGGAGGCTGGCTTAAGAGTCCATTCGAGTCGCGAAAATCGGATCCAATTTGGGCTTCGGGGCATAATGTTTTTCTCAAAAACGGTATAAGTTATCGATAATTTTCAAAAACTATATGAAAGCCAACACTTAAATCTAGGCTTCTGCTGTTATAGTTTATTAAATTTGGATTTAGTTTTAATATTTCCTTAAGTGAGTCAGATGTTTAGATACTATTTTCTCTTAACTCGACTCATATTTCCAAAATCCGTTGCAGCAGAGGCATATATTATTTCCTTACCTTTAAAATGGTGTATAATTTATGTCATTTAAGTAAAAAATAGTTACCGAAAAGCGTTATCTCCCGTAGGCTTGCAATCGGAAACAACATTGCATCGATACACCAAATTTGGAGGAACCTAAATAAAATATAATATTTTTAATGCGGCTATACCAAAATTGTGGTAGTGGGAGATTGTTACTCCCCCCACCGTCTCCGCGTCCTTTCGCCCGACCCCTAAGGTGTAGCGTAAATGCACTCTTAAGAATTAAATATTAAAGTGGAGGGTACTATCGTCAGCAAAACTATAAATGGGATTGATTGTAAAAGAGAGAAGATTGTTGATGTGTAGAAGAAACAGAGAGGGCGCCAGTACTGAACCCTGGGGAACCCCAGCATTAATTTGGTAAAATCTGAAAAAGTGTCCATCTACACTAACTGATATACGTGGTTTGGAAAGGAAACTGGAGAGCCAAGAACACAGCTTAGGCAAAAGACCGTACGAAGGAAGTTTGTTAAGCAGCCCATCATGCCAGACTTGGTCAAAAACATTGGATATGTTAAGAGCGACGATCTGGGATTTACCAAGAAACTCAAGGGACTGGTCTCAGTTGTGCGAGACAAAGAAGGGAAGATCTGCTGTGGATCTTTTGTGATAAAATCCATACTCTCTGTCATGTAAATTTTATGTTTCAACAAATACTTTAAGATATGGAAATTATTGATTTTTTTCATCTTACAAACAACTAAAAGAAGAAATATAGGTCTATAGTAAAAAGAAAGAGTTTTGGATCCTTTTTTAAGGACTGGTTGCATACGTGCAGTTTTTCAGCTCTCTGGAAAAATGCTCATGTCATAAAAATTCCAAGAAAGGGGGTATTAAGAAAAAAAAAGGATGGAAGGGACAGCAAATTGTTTGGCAAATAGTTACGCTTTTTATTTAAAGGTAAAAATAGTTTACTCTTTAAATTTTAGGGATGAAAAATAAAATAATAGATATTTTAGTATTTTTTCGTAGTAGTATATTTCTTATTTATTTGATCAATAGTTATGAACATGAAAATTTTAATGAATTTAAATTATGTTCTGGTTATAATATAGTTTTTTCTGAAGATTATGAATCTAAAAAGAAAACCATACCTTTCCGTTTAAAGTGTCAGAGTGCCTCTCACCCCTAAAAAATAAGCAGTTTTACAATGTTACTTATAACGTCAATTTTACTATTTTATTTAGTAATTTTTCAAATATTGCCTTGTGAAACTTTAAAAGAATAACCTATAAACGGATCACTTTGTATAGTATTAATAAATAATATAATAACTATCTTTGTAGATTTATATATATTTGTAATTATTTTTTAGTTACTTAAAAATAAATAAAAACAGTTAACCGTCAACTGGTTTTTTAACGGAAAAGCAGCACTGATAGGGATTAAAAACTTTTGCTCGTTTGCGAGAAGTAGGATTAAGTTTATTTACTCGTTTTAATCCTTTGGTCTGTTTAATACTACGAATAATTTTTAAAACTTTTAATGACCGGGCCGGTTATATGCTTGTTACACAGGGTGGTAAAAAAGTTAAGACAGGAGATACCCGTAAAATTTTGATTTTTTTTATAAAATGTTAGTATATTTCTTTAAGAATACACAGCAAATTTTTAGAACATAATTTTAGGTATTTCTTATATTTTAGAGGGTAAACCGTGACATATATGTATATATACGTGTATGTATTCAAACTTTAAACGTGTTTTTCTTAAAACCATATTTTTTAAATTGGCGTATACGATAACTCAAAAAGTTATTAATCGATCTTTCTGAAATTTTGCACTATATGAACCTACAAATTTCCGAGAATTTTTTTTTAAAAATAATTTTATCGAAGAAAAAACAGTAGAAAAATTTGACCCAAAGTCCATTTCATTTTTTCCAAGTAACCCTGACATCCCCCACACATTCAACTATGCCCTTCCGTACATCCTTAACCTTCCCACCACCAAACAAAACCCGCCATGTGACTTTTTTCAGTTTACGGCTTCTAAAACCGTTTAATCGTAAATTCCGTAACACAGCCACCTAAACGATCACAACCCAATAGCCTTTAACCCCAAAAATAGAACACACTTTCCCTCCCCAACTCTACCTCATATCAAAACCTGTCATTTAATTTTTTCCTTTTTCCGCTGAATCCGATTCTGAGCTCAGAAATGGCCCTAGGGGCCAAAAATGGCCTCTATAGGACCTAAAAGATGGATTCCGGGATGAGGCAAGGTCGAAGGTGCATTCTCAAGGCAAAGCCGGATTTGTGATTAAAAAGTTTATAGTCAACTAGAATTCCCCGTTTGGGACCGGGAAAATGACCCCTTAGGGTCCGGAAACTCGTGTTTTGGACGCCACAATCACAACAGTAATATTTGTATGTACTTTTAAATTCATGAACTCAGACTGTGAGCGACAAGCTTATGGCCCACTGAAATTCCCCATTTAGGACCGGGAAAATGACCCCTTAGGGGCCGGAAAATCGTGTTTCGAACGCCGCAATCGCAACAGTAGTATCTTTATGTACTTTTAAATTCTGTAACTCAGACTGTGCTTAAAAAGTTTATGGACAACTTTAATTTCCCGTTGTGAAACGGAAAAATAGCCCCCCGCAACAGGGTATTTCCATAAAATAATACCCCTGACGGGGTTGGAAATCTTATTCTCTGCAAGTAGATTTGAGGTCGAGAAGGTTCCATTGTGCTCGGTTTACGCCTTAATTCAAGAATTACTCCTGAGTGATAGTTTTTCCAGGTATCCAAAAGATTCTGAACGGCCGATCCACCGATTCCAATGCCTCTTTCCTTTTCCAATGTATTTCTCTACACTTAATTTTCGAGAACAGTCTAAGTTCCAGAATTTAAAAGTACATAAAAATGAGACTGTTGCGATTGCGGCGCCCAAAACATGATTTGCGGGTCCCTTAGGGGTCATTTTTCCGGTCCAAAACGGGGAATTTCAGTTAGCCATATACTTTTCGACAACTGTCTAAGTTTCAAAATTTAAAAGTATATAAAAATATCACTGTTACGATTGCGGTGTTGCGATTGCGCCGTCCGAAACACGATTTTCCGGCCCCTAAGGGGTCATTTTCCTGGTCCTAAATGGGGAATTTCAGTGGGCCATAAGCTTGTCGAGCACAGTCTGAGTTCCTGAATTTAAAAGTACATAAAAATACCACTGTTGCGATTTTGGCGTCCGAAACACGATTTTCCGGATCCTAAGGGGTCATTTTCCCGGTCCCAAACGGGGAATTTTAGTTGGCCATAAACTTTTCAATCACAAATCCGGCTTTGGCTTGAGAATGCATCTTCGACCTTGCCTCATCCCAAAATCCATCTTTCAGGCCCTATAGAGGCCATTTTTGGTTCCTAGGAACAATTCCAGACGTGGATATTTTCTAATTCTGATCGGGATCGGATTCAGCGTCAAAAAATACATGGGAATACATATGTCCCACCCACAAGTCCGAACATTTTTTTTTGTGGGGCTGTGGAGATTATGCACAGAATCCCCAAAAGGCTGCGCTGCCTCCGGCAGTAAATCTAGACGGCTCCCAGGGTAGAAGAAGAAGAAAAAGAATTTCCTATTCATCGTTTAATTGACATGTTTGATATACGCTACATTAAAAATGCCCCAATTTTCAGAATTTTTAAAGATAAAAATTTGTAGTTTACCTTAAAATTGTTCCACCCACCAAGTTTTAAATAAGCATTTTTTATCCCAAAATTTACAGCTGAGATGAAAACCTTTAAGTATTCTGTAGGATTTTATAAATGAAATACATATAATAACTAATTATTTGATTAATTGATCAATCGATTTAATGGAAAATAAATTAATCGATTAATCAAAAATATAATTTATCGTATAATAAATCAATCGACTTTTCGAAAAGTCTATTATTTGAGTAATCGAAAAATGGATTATTCAATTGAAAAATAAGCTTCAATCAATTATTCCATCAATCGATTAATTGGTTATTATTCGATTATTTTAATAATCGTTAAAATAAAAGTTATTTAAAATCATTTTCACAGTAACAACAATTTTGTTATGTTGAAACACCCTTTGGGGGTTCTTTCGGATGTGATTCGGATACCACGTTACTCAGACTTTGATGAGGGTGAATTCAGATTAATTATTTGTAAAACGTTCGTAGTGGCACTACCGCGTTTTCTAAAAGGTGACCTGAATTGGAAAAGCTGCATGTATCTGTACTTTGACAACGTTGACATAATTGGGGGAAGAATGGGTTAAGCATCTAAAGCATCTTAAAACCTAGCACTCACGGTACTATACTTAGGTTTTATTAAAGCCTTTGTGGGCTGTAATAAAGATAAAAAAATATCTGAGAATAAGAATTGACGACGAGTAAGGGCATCTCTACATGTGATGTGTTTTAGAATTTTTGGTGGCCCTTCAAACAGAAATCTCCAAACCGATGTATTTTAAGACAAGCCTATTTAGTATTATTTGTTGCTATTAACCAAGGTGTTCTAAATAAAATAAGAAATATTAATAAACATTCCAGAAAATGAATAAACAATCTTGACGTTCCAACACTTTACTCTACTTTTTTAAATTCTTTGAAAAATAATAAAGCAATTCTCGACAAAATTACAAAGAATAAAGGTAAAAATATAATTTTCCATGAAAATTCTTTGTATAAACATCAACTACCTACATTTTATAACTAAAAAAAACTTTTTAAATATTTCTTGCGAAAGTTTTCAAAAGGGTCCTAATTATTTGTTACATTATTAAAAATTAAATTAAAACTTTACGCGTTAACTGTCAACTGATTTTGCTAAATGAAATAGCACTGATAAGGATTTGGAACTTTTGCCCGTTTGCGAAAAGAAGATTAACTCTCAAAACGGCTTTTTAAGAAGCTTTTGGTTCGTTAATAACCCGTAACTTCTTAACTTTTGATCTTTAATTATTTGTTAATTTTATAATAATTACATACGGGGTGGCCTGTTTATTTGGTTTTATTACTATAATTTAAAAACCTAAGGATTTATTTAAAAAGTAAAATAAAAATTATTTATGTATGATTACATTATAAAAAGTTGTTTATTATAAAATTTAGTGGCCTTATAAAGGTAACGCCGTATACTAGTAAAATAAAATAAGTTTTATTTTATTCTTTTTCAGGATATTCAAAACCACGTTAGTAATTCTTTTCTACTTCTTTATTATTGACATACACAACATCACCTAAAATTGTTATACCTAATTATTATTTTGTAAAGTAATTATTAATATTAGTTTTTTAATATAGTCATATCCACATTTTTATTATATATACTAGGGACCTTGCTCAAATTTTTTTAGCAACGGCAATCTTTAGCTTACAATTTTTAATATACGCTTCTGCTACCGTAGAAGACCACCACTTTCCATGCTTCTTAAATAACTCCATGTTTGATCCCGTGTTAGCTTGTACCGTAGCTGATAAACCCCCTAAGCAATGTCCCATGTATAAAGAGAAGTTTGCTAGGCCTTGATACTTGCAATAATAGCTGATACATCTTCAGTGTTGTGTATTCCTACGAGTTGCTAATTACATTTTTTTGTTAAAGGTATTAAAATATCTAACATTTGGCATCATAGATGGTCGCAATACAATGTATTTTCTAACTTTACCAAGTTAATTACCATTTTAGCAACACCAATCTTAGTTAGCTCACAATCTTTAATATACGCTTCTGCCACCTTAGAATACCACCACTCTCCGGGCCCTTGAAATGCCTTTATTTTTGATGCCGTGTTAGCTAATAAACCCCCGAGAGGTTTGCTAGGCCTAGATACTAGCAACGATACTGACACATTTCCAGTTTTGTGTATATCTACGGGTTGCCTAATAAATTTTTCTTTGTTAAAAGTAATAAAATATCTATTATTTGGCATCATAGATAGACGCAACTGAGAGATCGGGCGATCGCGGTGGCCATCTTGTAGGTCCATTAGTTCCTATCCATTTTTGAGGAAACATATTTTCTAGAAATGGGCGTACTATTACTCCATTATGAGCAGGCTCGCCATCCTGTTGAAAGTAAATATTATTTAATTGTGCCAACGGAACGTTATCATCAACAGCTCGGGAATAACATCTTGCAATATATTTAAGTAGCGGTCAGCTGAAAGGCTTCCTTCATAAATCCTATAAGAGAGTTTTGGACCCAAAATAAAACATACCACGCCGAACCCAAATCTTCCCTGATGCTCACGCTCAAAAATATTGTGGAGATTTTGTTGTTGCCAGTTTCTTGAATTATGCCTATTAAAAATGCCAGCACTGGAAAAATAGGCCTCATCGGACCATATTACTGATCTGGCAAAATTAATATTGATCCTAGTTTGCTCCAAATACCAGTTACAAAATTCTAAACGACGCTCAGCGTGTCCAGGGTGTAAATGTTGAACAATGTGTGTTTTATACGGTTTATATTTATATATTTTTAAAATGGTTTGAGCTCTACTCTTAATAACGCCAGTTTCTGCCTCAATAACTCTACACGATGTTGAAGGGGTTGCTTCTACACAAGCCAAAACATTTATCTCGTCATTTTCTCTATTTTCTTTATTATATGATTTGGGCATTGGCTTAGTAAACCAGACAGCAAACCTATCAAGGAAAGGTTGCTGTCTTTCCGGATGCCTATAATAAATGTAAAGAAGTAATTAATTAGTCACTAATACATATTAACGAATTTAAAGCCGTATACCTGTTAAAATACAGTTCTGCTGCCAGATATGGATTTTCGTTTGACTGTATGTAGCAAACTAGCATATTATACTTTTCAAAGTTCTAATAAGATCTTCTTTTAGCCATTTTTTAAATAAAAATCTTAGCTACCAAACTAAGCACTCGAAAAAAAAAACATTAAGATTTAATGACATAGCATCTTGTCATTGCCTTGAAATGTTCTCTTGTTTTCAGAGATCTATGCATAGCCTACTATAGAAAATATGCCAAATTCATAAAAATGGTTGTTATTTCAGTTAGTTTTAAAAATAAATACATACTATTATATATTTTTGAAAAGCTAAAGATAAGACAAATTAATTGACATCCAAATATACGGGGTGTTAAATTAAAAAAAAACACAAGTTTAGTTAATATCTCCTAAAATAAACTTTCTAGAAAAAAAACTGAGTATGCCTCTGGACTCTACGTAAAAAACTCTATTAAGAGCAGTTTTACCTGATAAGTTAACAGATAAAGTGCCTAAATGAAATTTCATTCACTAGAAACAAACAGCCATGACAAATTTGACACCGGAATCTTTCGTTTGGTGAAAAAGTAGCACGGTGTCGCGAAAACCCCATCCTTCTATCTTTGTTAATAACGGAAATATTCCACAAAATGTCGAAAATTGGACACCCTGTACAGTGTATACAGATTAGAAGGGAAGAAATACTGGCTCGAAAAAGGACTCTAAGCGTTTCTGAAGCTACCAAGGCTATGGATATAATGTGTTTATGTCAATTAAGGTTATTCTTAAAAGAAATGCCAACAAGGTTGAATGACTCCTTGTTCTGCAGAGCTTAGTCGCTCATAAACTCATAAGTAAAAGATAGGCATTGGCAGACTTTTTTGCGATTAAAGTACCTCCCTCAACTGGTAATTTTGACAGTTTTCTTATAATTAACCTTTTAATTTTTAAAACCTTGGTAAATATATCTATATTTATTTAAAGCTGCATTTTCGTAATAACAGTAAGGTTTGGTATTTTTGTTTATTGAGACATACTATATTGGATTTATTGAAAATAAGAACTTCACGTTAATTTTATACAAATTCTGCAGTTCTAATATTTATAATACTGGGCAATGCCTTTTTTATAAAATAGTTTTTTTCTTGTTTCAGAATAACAGCGACAGTGGAGCTACCAATAACATTTGAAGGAAGTAAGAAAAAGTAAGTAAATACATGATCTTAAATACAAAACTATGTCTTTTTTTTTTGGTTCCCATACAAACAGTACTTTTGCAAGAAAAATATATTTATTTCCTTTAATACAGAAATTTAGCATAAACCTTTTTTTTGTAATGTCGGTTATAGTTACTTTTTATCATTTGGAAAATATTAATAAGGTTGTTTCTGTCTTTAGTAGAGATATTCATGCTGAAATAATAATAGTATTGTAATTGTTATTATTAAGAAAATCTTGTTAATAAAACGCTTTATAGTTAGTTCTGTCATTTTCACTTTAATTAATCTGTGGAAAAAATTTATAATAAAATTTTAATGAAGTTTAAACAAAAAAGGTAATGGGTATGCCTCTTTACCTTTTTTTTCAAAAAGCAGCAATATTGTCTAAAATCGCAAAGAATTCTGAGATTTAAAGTGATGCCAATAAATAGAAATCGAGACATAAAAAACCAATTATGGCAATTTTAATCTGAAAAAAATACAGGGTGTAAAAAGTATGATGCTCACGATTTTAATGCTGCGATGGTGAAGCTCAAAACAAGTCAAAAAGTTTATATGACATATGTGTAAAAACTTAACAGATTTTTGTCTAAACGATATCAAAATTACAAACTTTGGTAGCAATTATATCTAAAAAGGTAATTTTTGTCTTAATCGCTTATAGGTAGATTTATTTGCTAATAAAATAAACTAAGTTTTAAATTTTTTAGTTTACAAAAAAAATAATGTTTTCCCAGGTTAAAAATTTAAAAAACAATTGGCAACAGCGCTACCCGTAGCGTGGCGTCCGTCAATTCGCGGTATTTATGACCATTTTTTTATTATGCGTTGCAGTTAACATCAGGAGTATGCCGATATATTATAAATTTATGGCGAGGCAAACCAAATTGCTTATTTAGCAGCTCAAGCATTCGAATTTATTTGGATTTCTTTAAAAACAAATGTAAAAACTTTTTTAAATCAATTAGGTTTATATTTTTTCAAAAATAGACTACAATGACAGTTTGGTTTAATGTATGGTATTTTTGATGGCATCTGCCCTGCTCGTCTCGATACAATCGTCTTAAATACATTCAAAACCATTTGTTGCGCATCAGAACTTAGAAATCTTGGTCCCAATTGTCCTGAAATGCGTAATAAGACCTCTTCAGAATTTCTTTCGTTAGGGTTTTTACTGTCTCACAGCCTCCAATTTTTATTCCTTTTAAGGCAAACAAGACACGATAGTTGTTAAAAGTCAAATTTAAAAGAAAATAAAAATTAATTGTGGCCATGTGCACGTAAGAATGTAGGAAATAAAGAAACTTTGTATTTCGTATTTTTTTTTAATTAAAATAAATATCCTAGCAGGGCGCTTTCAGTGAAAACCATCATCAGTGCTGTTCGTCAGGGAGAAGATACAGAGCAATTGGAGCGTACATAACAACATAACATGTAAACAGGACATTGACACAGTCTTACAATATTAAGTTAAGAAGTAAAGGTAAAATTGTGAATGAAATCTTACATTTTTTCTTTGAAAGGGTAAATTTTATTATTATTTTTTTAACTCCACTAAGATTCCATTTTGTTGGCAAGACGAACGTTGAATAAACGAATGTTTGTCTTTCCAACAAAATGGTATCTTAGTGGGGCTTAAAAAATAAAATTACCCATTCGAAGGGAAATGTGAGATTTCATTCACAATTTTTAACTTTATAATGTTATAGTGTGTCGATATCTTGTTTACATATTATGTACCGGATGTCCAAATAAGAAACGATGCCGGCTATATCTCGAAAACTATTTATCGCACAGCGGTCAAGGTAAATAGCTTGAAATTATTTTTGAGTTCCTAAAACTACCGCGAGATGGCGCAACCTCAACCTATTTTTCTCCAACATTAGCCAGTATTAGGTACAATTATGATAACATCAGCAAAAACTCTAACCAATTCTGCATCACTTTGGTTAAGAACTTTTTCTCGTATTTTTAATAAGGGTGCGGGAAGATGATAAATTATGCAACTTTCAAATAGCTCTTTCTCCCATATCTTTTATCAAAAATGATTTAAGTGAACACTCGTTTAACAAAAAATTTAAAGTTCTTTTGAATGCCGTCCTATTCGGTAACGGCTAGTTTGTAGTTCACCTACTAGAAGACGTTGTTTAAAAAAAACTCGGTTTTTTAAGATTTTCTTGAGAAAGTTGGATACGATGATATGATTTTTTAATTATAGATTTAGGAGAGGAAGAAAAATACCTACACTCTGGCGAAAACCGCGTTTTAATATCTGCATTTGCAGGGGTGGATTTACGCAAAGGCTGAGTAGGCTGAAGCCTAGGGCGGCAAATATTAAGGAGGCAAATTTACGATTAATTTTTTAAAAATTGTAATTATAAAGTTTAATGATATAACTAATGATTTTGCAAAAAAAAAGGTTTGAAGAAAAATGTCAGTTTAGGGTTTTGCTTATGATTAAATAATACATAGTTCAAAAAAAGCTTATTTGTTATACCATTTTTATTTATATTTTGTTTTTATATTATAAGATTTGTTTGTTTTAAAGAATGGTTATTCAATTTTTTGTATGATTTACTTTTGTTAAATTTGTTTAATACATTTTTATAAGAATTACTAATGAAGTTTACATTCTTTTAATGCTAAATGCAAAATGATATCCAAAAAATATTGACATATTGGGGCGGCAAAAAGTTATATCCGGCCCTGCTGGTACAACCCTTGGAACCACTTCTTCTTAAATCACATTTACCACAGCAGGCCGAAAAAAAATCAAAATAGGTCGATCCAACCCTCACACCAGTCTAAAATTTTAACACGATCCTCCTGGAGTCATAAAAAGCTGGAAAAAAATCATTGCACTGGTGCAACCTTTGGAACCACCTCTTCTCTCTAACATAAATCGATCCAACTCTCATACCGGTCTGAAATTTTTGGACGATCATCTCAAAGTCATAAAAAAGCTGGAAAAAATAATTGGGCTGGTGCAACCCTTGGAACCACCTCTTTTCAACTCCATGTACCTCTCTGCAGGCCAAAAAAAAAATAAAATAAGTCGATCCAACACTCACACTGGCCTAAAATTTTAAGACGATTGTCCTAGAGTCATAAAAAAGACTGGCAAAACATTTTAATTAGACTGGTGCAATCCTTAGTCACTTTTGAAACCACCTCTTTTTAACTCCATGTACCACCACAGACCGAAAAAAATCAAAATAAGTCGATCCAACCCTCACACCGGTCAAATATTTTAAGAGGATCGTCCTGGAGTCATAAAAAAGCTGGAAAAAAATAATTGGACTGGTGCAACCTTGGAACAACCTCTTCTTAAGCTCTTAAATTTTGTCGTCCTATCCGCAGGCACCCAAAAAAATAAAAAAAATCAAGAGAAGTCGATCCAAACCTTACACCGGTCTAAAATTTTAATAAACTCTGGTGGTCCTGTTTAGCATTGCACTGCTAATTATCCTTAAATTAGTAAAGAGCAAATAATGAGCTTTCTCTCTTCGCCATTTCAATACGCGATCAACAAAATGCAACTACTTTGTTATTTACCCATTTACACATATGGTCGTTAAATTGATAAATGATTATAATAAAGCCTTTGTTTCGGACTTAAACACTATCTTTAATCCCGTTATTTTTATTTGCCATGAAAACAACATTTTTCACAGCGACATTTTCTATAAATTTTCATCCCGTATTGACACATAGAAAGCTCTATTACAATGCGACCCTATGCTTGAAAAATACTTTAAAGGCATGACAGACTGAAGATAATACTATTTATCTTTGTTTAGACAATCCACATCCCGTGAAATCTCAAGTTTAATGGGCAAAAAACACATCTTAGGTATCTTTCTATACGTATAAATTTGATTGTGATAAATATATATATTCGTCTGTTAACATATTTTCACTTTTAAATTTTCCATAAAATAGAACTTAAGAATAGATGATTTCAACAAAAAGGAACATTATCGTCGAATTGTTTGATGCTTTATGGCCAGCCGATGACCGACCTCTGCTTTGCATTAATAGTGGAGTAAAATTTGAAAGGAAAGTCGCTAAGTTATCGAGAAAAAAAACCGGCGTAGAACCAAACCAGACTTAGTGGGATTTTTAATAAGGTAATCGTGTACACGAAATCACTTTTTACGACATTTTTTTGTGGTCGAGAACTTTTTTATTTGGAAAAACCCCAAAAAAATCGATTTTTAATAAAACACGTTTTTTAACATCTCCACTGCTATCAAGTTAATTTTTTTTTAGATTAAAGGTGACACAGTAGCGCTTCGAACAACGTCCCACTTAAAGCTGTTTTTTTTGTTAAATTTTTAAAAAAGTACGAAACTTAAAATTGTTATTTTTAGTAGCGTAATTTTAGGTAATCGAGAAAAAAGTTTATTATTGAAAATTTATATATAAAAAATTTTCAAAATAAAAAATTTTATATTCTTTTTATAGTATTGAGTCAGTGATATTTTTTTAACGGCAAGTCATATTTTTGCGCGCTCGACTTGGCGAGCCGGCCGACTGCAAAGATCTTACGGTCCGGTGGGAGTGTAGTAGTTTAAGTTTTATCAACAGATTTAAACGCAGATCTTAAGAGCTGTTTAAGTTGTTTAGAAAAGGAAAATTTTAAATATCCAAAACAGGGGGGTAAATTTTTAAACCCATACAAAAAATATCAATCATTGTTATTAATTACCCACCTAATTAGTAGGTTTATTAAACTTTTTTGGATTGGTTGCTGGTAAAGAAAACCACCCACGGAATTCGTTATTTTTTGATTATACATTCAAAACTTAATTATTTTTTAAACATTTTATGCAACGAAAAATTGCGAATGCTTTATGTCTTTTAATTAAATTTAAGAAATATAGTACATAAAATATAAACTAGGGCTTCGTTAAATGTCTTTTTTAAACAGGAATACCTATATATATTTTTTCCATTTACAGAGATGATACGATGCCGTTTTTGACATGTCTGAATGCTGCTTGAATAAGCAATGTTGCCAGACTTTTTGTAATAATTTGTTATTATTGAAGGTTGTTTGTTATAGAAAAAACTAACCAGAACTAACAAACAACAACTTTCAAACTATTATCTAGTAACTTGCTCGAATTTCAAATATATTTGATTTAATGCAAATTATCCTAATGGTAATGGCAAAGTTTTTTATTATAATTAATAATATTTCCGTTTAGCAACACTGTTAACGTCTTGAAGCGGTGCATGTATTTATTACATGTAAATGTAATTAGAATTTTTATTGCGCTTTTCTTGGTGAAAACCACATCATCCGCATTTTTGCCTTAAATAATAATACTTAAAGTATATTTTACAATGCAAATTTAAAAATTGTCCAAATCCCTGGGTGATTTTCTTTACCAGACCCAAAAATGTAATGTATAAGTAATTATTACGGCGCTTCATTATTAGCATTTTTCGTAAATTTAATATATTTCTGCCTCAAAATATTTAATAATGTTATTGCAGGAACGAGATTTACACATCTTACAATATTATAGGCCTTTTTTCATACAAGTACATGTTGGAAATTCAATTTTACTTTGACATAAAGCCTTGCACTACGTATTATGGCAGCCGCTCTTAATAAAGTTTAAATTTTGGACATTTCTTTAGGAAGTAAAAGATCTATCTGAACATCACTCCCAATACTCGCAAAAGAGGTAGATATTGTCGAACTATTTTTGTGCGATTTTATGTTTCTTTCAGATATGTAGTGGCTGTAACATAATTTATGATATTTTTTATCAAACGCAAATAAACCTTCATAGCCATGTAATTTAGATATCATATTAATGTCATTTCTATTCCTGGCAGCTTTATTATTTTTTGATAGGTAGCTTTCCTACTACCTAAAAAAATTCAGTACTATGTAAAAAAATAAATACCCTAAACATTATTTATAAGGATAAAATTCAAAATTCCTATTTTGTTTCAGTACAAAATATAAAGTAATATAAAGGTACCAACTATACTATGTAGGTACATAATATTATTTAAATTACTTGTTTAAACATATTTTTTATTTAACTTTTTTTAATTTTTACTATTGTTGCAAAAAAGCACATTTTTCTAAAATTGAAGCTATCGCATTTAAGTTTAGTGTCACAATAATTTGAAGGACCGTCGCCACTGTCTGATTGCAAATTATGATAATAGTTTTGAGAATTTGTGTAAGATTTACGACAGTCTTTATGATATTTTATTTTAATTTTGCCATTTAAAATATCATTTTTTGACAGAATTTCTTTTGCTAGATTGTCCTGCCTTTTTTCAGCACTTGATAGTAATGATAACAACCCTTGTATTCTAGGTCTTTGTAAAACATATTTGTATCCATCATACCCAATTTTCTTACAAATAATTCGCGTCATTGTTTTAAAATTTTAAATACATACAGCACACTCTAAATTTCGACAGCCACCACTACTAATGTATTACTACGCACGCTATCCGCATGCGGGGCTATTAGGTCCCGATAATACTTTTTTACGTCTGACAAAAAAAATCGCTGTTGCCAAACGATACGCTCTAGGAAAAACATTTTTTTTTCAAAAACTTTTGTTGTTAATTGGCTATAGTTTCTTCGCTGCATGTATGAAAATATTTTCAAAAATAAAAAAGTTTATCAATTGGTGAAAATTTCAATACAAAAAATATATATTTTTAGTTTATCTGATTTTTAAAGGAATAAAAGTGCAAATTATGCCCAAACAGGTTATAAGGTTAAAAGCGCTACAGTGTAAGCTTTAATTTGACACAAAAATTTTTTTGGTATCTTTGATAGTTTTAAAGTTATGGCGGTGGAAACGGAAAAAAATATATTTTTTTTAATTAAAAAAAAATCAGTTTTTATTAGTTTAGAAAGTTCGAGACCCCAAAAAATGTCGTAAAATACGATTTCATGTGCCCGGTGACATACTCAAAGGAACCTAACTGGTTTGACCTGGTTCTACGCCAAAAAAAAAAAGACACGATAGACTCACGAAATCACTCCGCTATAATGCAAACATAGATAGGCCACAGTCCTGCTTGTAGTCCAAGAGATAGAGCCGAAATTTGGTCTTTATAATGTGTTCAGTCATATTAGGGTTTTCACCTCGTAATAAGAGATAATAAGCGGTATACAACTTTCTTTTGGTGTTTATAAGTTGTCTCAAAAGTTCCTTTAAGGTCAAAGCTCACAAAAATAAGTTTTTTGTGATTATCTCGATTTTTAGAGCTCTAGTGATGTTAACATTTAATATAAAAATTGTAGAGCAACAAAGTTGCAACAAATTTTGTTTTAATTTTTTTTTAATACGCCGATAGAGGGCAGAGAGTCCGCAGCGCTCAGCCATACTCACTATAATGCAAGGTCAGCCGTAAGTTTTAGTGAATAATACCTTGTATAAAGTTATTAAATCATTAAAATATCATTAGCAATAAATAATTTGTATTATTTATTAGTTATTACATTATAACCCAATTGGTATATTCATTTAATATTACTTTCTTACTTTGTATAATTAAAAACTCATTAGATGAAATACTTATTGTATATCCTAATTTTATATTAATTTATTAGATTTTGGGAAAAAATTAAACTAGTAAATATATTGTTATTTTATCTTTATTTAGTAGCTATATATTTTTTACAAAAAAGGCCGCATTTTAACCACTTTTTTAGAGCGTACTACCAGGTTTTTCGGGATGGTATTGGATTGCAACCTGTCGTGGTATCAACATGTAGAATGTGTTGTAAATAAGTAAAATAGGGTATGTTACATTTTTTGGTTTATAGGTAAATATGTTAAAAGACTATTTGTCTGTTAAAAGAGAGCCTTAAGAACGAGCCTTGGTTTAAATTTAAAGAAAATGGTCTTCTAACCGTCGCTGCAGTTTATATACAGGAATGTATATAGTTTTTCAGTAAAAATAGATCGTTATTTAGCGGTAGCGAGTCCCAGGCTGTTTACACTACAAGAATATTAAACTATTTTTTTCTAAAGTTACGTTTCCACCAGAGGAACATGAAGGAACTTTTTTGTTTCTGTTGCTTGTTGCTCAAAAATGTTTCCCAAAGTTCCTGAAAGTTCCTAAGTGTTTTTCTTGTTTCGGCAACAACTGTTGCATGTTTACGATTGTTGCTGGTTTCCAGTTTTAGCGGTAAACTTCAAAGAAATTCGGCAACAACAGGGAAAAAGAAACATATTTTTTTCTGGTGGAAATAGATACTGCAACTTTTTTAATGGATTGAGTAGGTGCATGCCACCATATTCACTTCTATCACGGAGACTTGGTTTCACCCAATATTTGTGCTTTCTTTTTTTTTTTTGCCGACAACACTATAGGCCGCCGCTGCTGCCACTATTTCATCATCTTGATCCATGTTTATCAACCGCGGAGGAAACACCTAACCCTTTTTTATTCTGTGGGAAACACTAACTAAAAAAGTTGCTCTCTCTTATGCGAACCATACACGGTCAAATTTATTTGCAGATATGTTTGCAAAGTGATTTGATCCTTTCAGCATACACGTTCAGACAAATAACAAACAAAATTGCAACATATTTGATTAAAACTTGACACTTGACAGCTTCACTAGACTTTGAAAAATATTTTCAAACAATGCACAACGCAAATTCTCAGTTCGTAAAAAAGCCCCGCCCATACAAAATTAAAAACTTTTTATTTGATCAAATGTGTTTGCAAACATTAAAACTTGTTTGAATATAATGCCACACACTCAAATATCAATTATTTGCAAACATATTTGCAAATAAATTTGATCGTGTATGGTTCGGGTTAGTTACCAGAAACATTAAAAGTTCTGTCAGTGGAAACAAAAAGTTTTCATTTGTTGCCTTCAAGTTCCTAAATTCACAAACAAGAAGAAACACAAGGCAACAAAATGTTGCTAAATGTTGCTATTTGTTCCTCCGGTGGAAACTAGTTAAGACACAGATTGGCAATGAATAAAAAATAGTGCATACCACAATTGCATTTGATTTTAGAATAGTTTACTCATTCATATAAAACAAATAGACACTATAAGAAAACTAGAAAAAAATGTGTTTAAGGTAATGGTAGATATTACCTTACAATTTAAATGAATATTTTTTGAGAATTGTAAACTATTGGCTGCTTTGTTTTTTTTTGACAGTATTTTATTTTATGTATGTTTTTATGTTATTTAAAAATAAGGATTTCTTTTATTTATTTTTTATTTATTTATTTAAATCCAAAAAGACGGGAGGGAATGGGGGACGGTGGTAAGGATGATGAAAATTTTGGGAAAATGCCTTCATCAGTTTGTTGTAACATTGATTTTTATTGACATATTGACGTCATTTATGAATTAAGCACTATAAGATCGAGATACTTATCGGGATACGAGAGCCTACGTATAAAAAAGCGCTTTAGGTAGGTTTTACATTTGGCCCTGCTTTACAAGTTTATGTATCCTCTTAGCTAACCGCCTCTTTGGATTTAGACTATTTAGAAATTCAGTAATAAGTGGATATAAATTGCAATTTATAAATAAAGCCTTAAGTTTTAAAATTTAAAATCAAAGCAGTTAATATAGTTTTTATAAAATTAAAGACACATTTTTTGTGGTATATTAGTACTATCATGTAAAATAAAAATATAGAAACTGACATTATACAGGAAAGTTAACAATTTTTAAATTTTTCTTTAAATTTTTCCAGTAACTCATAAATTATTAAATTAATTTTTAGACAACTCCTTGGTAATACTTTTATTTACATATTTTATTTGATAAAAAATAGTTTTTATTTAATTGGCAGACGGGTGAACAATTGTTATATGAATGACAAGGTTATAAATAGAGACAATTGTTTATTCTTCTTCTTCTTCTTCTTCCCTGGGAGCCGTCTTGTTTTACTTTCTTCCCTCTCGTCGCACATTCTGCAACTTGGGGCTTCATTGTATGAGCCTATCTTGTGTAGGTGTCCTCTTAGGTTAATGTGCCCTGTTAGCAGCCCTACTGTCATGCGAAGTCTTTTCCTATTTTGTCTTAGTAGTTCTACCTTCGTTCTTTTGGATGGGCCTCTTATGAAGCTTTTTCCATGTCTTATTCTACTGAGGTTTCTTCAGTATTCTTCGTGTTTGTTTCGGATCCATTCTCCAGTTTGCCTTCGTGCTGTGGTTTTGCTCACTCCAAGGGCAGGTTCTGGTCCAAAGTATGGTGTGGAGGATCCCAGTCTCGCTAGCTTATCCGCTTTTTCGTTGCCTTCTCTTCCCGAATGTCCTGGTACCCACAGAAGAGTTACCCTGTTTCGTTTCTCCAGGACCTCCAGTTCTTTTTGGCATTTCCATGTCAGCTTGGACGTCACCTTGGGGTTTACTAGTGCCCCTAGTGAAGCCTGGCTGTCTGTTATTATGCAGATCCGCTTGTTTTTATAAGCTCTCCTATTATTTTCTTTTGTACAGTGCAGTAAAGCATATATTTCTGTTTGAAATACAGTACTGTGTGTTCCTAGAGGAATGGAGAATTGTGAATTTCTCATTTAACTCTACACGCCCACTCCAGTTCCCTGCCCGGTTTTGGAACTATCCGTATACCAGATGATGTCTACAACCGTGCCAGGGAGATCGGATTGCTGCCACTGACTTCGATCTGAAATTTTTACCTCGAAGTTATTGTTGAATGAGTATTGTGGAATTGTCTGTTTTCTCGTCCAGGATGTTGCCGCCAACCTAACTTTTTATGTTGTTATGTCTCATACTAGAGTAGACACCAGTTGGTTTTTGTTGCAGTCGGAAGTAGCTCATTCTTGCCTCTCCCATCACTTTGAGGTTAAGTGGTGGAAGGTCTAAGAGACCTTCCATGGCTGCTGTTGGGGTTGTTTTAATTGCTCCTGTTATAGCTAAGCCTTCTCTGCGCTAGTGATGTAAGGATACGTATCCAAATTTTCGTTGAATCCGAATATTAAACGAATCCGTATATTCCGGAATCAGTCCGTAAAGTCGAATACGTATTCGGTATCGAAAGGAGGGGGATGAACTCTTCCAACTGCCGGTTGATCGGCATCGACGCGGGTTTGAATATGCGATCGGATCCGTAATCGTTAAGAGCTGTCTTATAAAGATTTTTCCATTTGTCCCTGGATGGCGCTGTCCTTAATTAAAGCACTTTGGGCATACGTAAAAACTTAATTTTAATTAACACTTATTTTTAATGCGAAAAAAAAGCGCTAATAATTTCGTCACTCCCTCACGGAAACGTAAATGTTGCGCGAACTTTCTTTTATATGCTAGATAATAAAAAAAAAAAAAATAGAATCAACTTTATCCGCGTTACTTTTAATAAGACTTGACCTTCAAGCAAAAAACAGTAAGTTTTACCTTACGAGTTTAACGTAACCCATTTTAAAAAATTCAAAAACTTAAAAATTAAAAAATGCAGGGGAGGAAAAAGGAGGTTACCTCCGAAAGTTATATTTTTACATTTGACTTGCGGAGCTGTTGTTTTATATTCTTTGTTCCTATGGTGAAACGAATATTTGTTTCTATGTTGCCTATTAATAAAATAATAAAATTAAGCATACTGTTATATATTTTTAACCGTAACCTATTATTTACCTCGTCGCCGTTTAGCTTCTTTTATATATTTTTTTTAACAGAACAAACATTTTGATAAGCATAGCGAAAATAGAGAAATTTTGTGTAACATAAAGCGGAATTTGAAGCAGCAACCCTGTTGATTACTTGCAATTGTCTTTGAATTCGTATCCTTTCCTCTATTCGCCCGCCGCGCCGGCACGTCCGGCATCAGCTGTGCGCGACTCCGCGCTTTATATTTACGGTTGCCTATGTTATAAGGACTTCTTATGGATAAGTATTCGCATATTGAATCCGAATCTCTCCTGATTCCTAATACGTATGATCCGAATATCAAAAGGATATGGAAATTTACATCACTACTCTGCGCCTCGACGCATTTAAGATAGATGTAAGGGATATATTGTCAAACGCTCCTTTTATATCTAGGAAGGCACACGTCAGTACCTCCTTATATTTGAGAGCATACTCGGCCTTTTCCACTAGTTAATGTAATTCTGTTTCTGTGGACTTACCTGCTGTGTATGCATGTATGTTCTTGTGTAGAGGTCTGTTCGTAAGTGCGTTCTCCTTGATGAGTTTTTAGCACGAACGACATCGAACTTATTGGTCTTAAAGATTTTGCCTCATCCTGTCTGGTTTTCTCAGGTTTGGGAATGAATGATGGTCTGATTAGTCTCCAGGTTGTTGGTATATAGCCCAGAGCTAGATCGTTTATTATTAAAAAACCATGCATTTTAATCTAACTAAAATAAATATCTTACCATTCAAAAGTGTACTCCATAACATATTTTTGAATGATAAAATTATAAAATCTTCCTTATGTACTTAATTTTTGGAATTTATGTCGATGGTACACTGAATTTTAAAGAACATATAGAAAAAATATGTCGTAAACTTGCATTTAATTGTTATGCTATAAGAAAACAAAATTTTATTACTTACTTTTATTTACATTATCGAAAAAGTATCTTTAATATACAAAAATACTGGTTTACTTATACAAAGACTTTTTTGTGCAATACTAGACAAAGTTCTCAACTTCATCTTTCAAATCCGTGTTCTACTTTAATCAAAAAATTTTTAATTTATAACTCAATTTTTTTTAAATTCTTTACTTGTTAACGTTAAAAATATAGATAGTTTTTATAAATTTAAATTGTCCCTCAAAAATTTATTGTTAGGAAAGGCTTATTATGTTTTTTTACGAATACTTTGAAGATAATTTAGAATGAATATATTGCATTGGACCATTATATTGTCTTTTTGCCTATATAATTCATTCTTATTCTATGGTATTATTATAGTTTTATTTTTATTATGCTTTGTCGAAAAGAAATATAATTTTAAATGACAATAAAGCAATATTATTATTATTGAGGGCTATAAACGAATGATTTTGTATACGTTTATAAAACTTAAAAATAAACAATCGCTGAAAGAGAATCTTAAAATTTCGGATATAAGCAAGTTAAGTTAATTCGACCTATTTAACGACTAGGTTCATAAGTTTATTACATGTATTTTCACTCTGTATAATAGTATAATAATATATTAATATTATAACATTCAATAAAAACTAAACATTTTGCTTAGGAAATTACACCGCAATCTCTGATGTTTTCAAGAGAAGATAAAATAATTTTTCCGTGTGTTCCGGAGCAGAATAATTAAATTTTTGATGAAGTATAATCTATCTAAAACCCAGTCTCAAACTCTAAAATTTAATTTCAGCTTCCGTGTGGACCCATATTTTAGATTTTCCATTAATTATTTGACGAATAAGCACATATTTTAGAATAATATATTAAATGCTTTTTATGTGTTAAAACTTTTTTATTCTTATTGTTACGACAGTTTAAAATTTGTTATTTACAGGGTATTTGGCTGTATCTTAAAATATCGTAAATACAAAAGTTTTAGGGTTTTATGCGACTAGATCCATCAGGATATGCTAAAAAACAAGAACAAATGACAATAATAAAAAAAAAACATGACTGATAAGTGAATCCCAGATCGTTGTTCTTGACATATACAAAGCTTTGGTCAAGTTTGGCATGATGGGTTCCTTGACAAACTTCTTTTCTTCGCTCTTCAACTTTAACAAGCTTTGTTTTTGGCTCTTCAGTCTCCTTTTTAATCGACGTATATCAGTTATTGTAGATGGTCATTCTTTCAGCTTCTACCAAATTAATGATGGGGTGCCACAGGGCTAACTATTGGCATTGTTTCTTCTTCACATTATCGATCTTCTCTCTTCCACAATTAATCCTATTTATAGTTTTGGTGACGATAGTACCCTTCCTCTCTAATATTGAATTTCTTAAGTCAGCCTGTAATCCTAATTTGGAAAACAAGCGTTGATCAATGCAGATATCTTTTTCACAGGACCTTATTAGGACCTATTATCTTGTATTAAAAATACAATTATGTTCACTGTCGCGAAATGGACGGCCAAGTTCTGCAAACCAGTTAGTTTTGGTTGGTAATAAGTAGAACTAACTAACAAATATATGTCAGATGTTCAAGGGAATTACTTTGGTAAAAAAAATTAGCACTAACCAAAACTAGCAAAACTAAAACTAAGAACTAATTCGGGTTAGTTCTGGTTAGTAGTGACCAGAACTAATCAACAAAAAAGGACACCAATCGGGTAACGTAAATAAAAATTTACCTAATGCAAAATCTTAATAATGATTTTTTATGTATTATAATAAAATAATAAATTTAGAAAACATAAAACTTAAATTTAATTTTTATAGTGAATATTGTCTCTAACAATGAAGAAATTTCTTGCGACAAATGCTACTGCATTCAGACGCTTCAATATTCAGCAAGTGGTTTCCTAACGCAGGAGAGAATGTCCACCCTTTTATGGGCAAATCGTTGGAACATTGTCTTTCGTGATTCGATATAAATTTTTCTAAGGTTGCATCGTGTCACTGGAGACAATGTCAATACACTGCCGGATATGGTCAAAAGCCTTGAAATCTAGAATTCATCAAGGCATCCAAAGGACTTTTCCCAGATGAAAAAAAAAACTGCTACGGATCTTTTGTGACAGAAATCATTCTGCCTCAATGTATAATTTGTGCTTTTTAAAGATTTTAAATTTTTTTTTAGTCATTTAAAACTAAAAACATATATATATATATATATATATATATATATATATATATATATATATATATATATATATATATATATATATATATATATATATATCCATTACCGCGGTAAAAAAGAAAATAAATGTTTCTTAGGAAGCAATGAGTAAAAAGAAGGTAAACTTATAATATGAACAACAAGCCTCTTTATTACCCTTTTTACAAAAGAAATACCCTATTAAGTTTTAGAACGCAACGGGCTTTAGAAAATGCAATAAAAGTCTTGTAACGTACTTAAAGAATAACGTTAATAATTAGAGTAAGTAGACAAATAACGAAAAAAGGTAAAATTTTACTATTAATAGTAATAATATTAAGCTAGATAGTTTTTTTGGATTTTTTAGTAATTTAATAATCGATTAAGTTTTCTATTCCCCGCAGGGGGTAGCATGGTATTGTCAATCTACTTTGGTACGTGACGCCCCCACTAATTCAAATTACCAGGAAAGCCAGGGTTAAATGGTAATATTTAATGGGTGAAGGAAATTTTCCGCTTCCAAGGTAGTGCCACCTAACTAAACCTTTAAAGGATCCATTTTCCTTCTTCCTCTTTTTTTTTCTCTTCCCCTATCCTAAAAATAATAGGTAAAAAACTGTGGCACACTCGAAAGTAAAGTATTCTGGAAGCAAAATACCCCTTCATCCGGATCTCTGAGTGAGGTGTGCTCCTGGGTGTCCATGTCCACCATCGAAGATGTTAATGATCTTTGCAAAGTTATGTAAATTTTAGTCATATATATCTCACATATTGCCACATATTGCCACCCTTATGCATTCCCTAACTTCCCACTTTTTCGTTTTTTCATCCCCAGAGTATCTATAGTGTGGACCTTTTGTCCACATAGGTTTTTTTGCTGTCAAATCTTTAAATATTAAAATCCCATGTAAATAAACTATCTTTAACCACCTCTAAGACACCCACACTACGCTAGCGGAAAGCCAAAGATTAAATTAATAACCTTAAATATAAAAATTAAGTTACCAAAACAAACTTGGGGTTTCTTGAAAGGCACCGATTTTTCTTTAAAATAAATATGTTTGTTTCTTAAGTTGCTCTTAAAAAAGTTCAAGAAAGAGCATAAATTAAGTGTTAACAACTCTAGCTTACAAGCAAGAAGTTACAAAGTTCGTAAAGTTAACTCTTTTAAAGTTTCTTTTTTCTCTAAAGTTTGAAGTTTAAGGATTAAGTTTGTATTTAACTTTAGCAATAAGAGGCAATAATGCAACTTGGTAATTAGTTTTTAATGAGCATAATATTATAACGAATTTGTATTGTAGTTTCGCGAAATTCTATTAAAATGATTTATTATTTTACTGTACGACTATTGAAGGTGCAGTTTGTCACGTACGAGTGCCTAAATAGTATATTTTTTAATAGATGTGAAAGATTAATAGTTCAGGAAGTAAAGCTCAAAAAATGGCAAAATCTCGCTTTTTTTTCGTCCTGCATCGATTTGCATAAAAATTTAAAATTAGGCTGACCTTACCCTCCACTTTCTATATTATGTCGATGGGCGCTGTTTGTTTTTTAAAGGTAAAAACTACCCCTAATTGTCAAAACTTATAAAATAACATTTAAAACCTTAAGATGGTTAAAATTAGGTTTGGATTTGTTAAATAGTGATTGTTTTATGCTTTGGAATATAATTTCAAAATATTTCATTGCTTAAAAATTTACTCTTTTTAGAGCTTAAAGTAAAAAAAAAATATTTACCCTAAAAAATGATTAATTTATCATAGTGATTAAATTTTAGAATGCTGTTGCTTAAAATATGTACTAATTACATTTTGCAACTTTTTAACCCTTATAAATTAATTATTATTATAGCTTAATTAAAAAAAAATAGTTTTAAACATGTAGCGCACCAGAACTGCGAAGTATAGCGGTTATGTAGATTATTATCCTCCGAAGTGGGCTATTCGAATTTTTTAAAATAAAAATTGATAGGTTTTTTTATACATAGCTTTTGCAATTTTAACAATAGAAAGTTTTTTCAATAATGATTTTGTATGGGTTTTTAAAGGCTACGAGGCTATGTGAATTAAATCCCTTTAAATCTCGTAATTTTGACATGAGATGGGTTTAAAGGGCTCGAATAAGGTGGGGCTCGCTCGTTAATAGAGACTTTAAACGGCCATTTCTCGCCAAATATTTATTGTACAGAAAATTTAAGCAACGAAAAATATTAATAATCAAAAAAGCTACAATTTGCTACTCAAGCACTTTTTTGTATCTCCTGTATTTTTGAAGTTATTTAAAGAAAGGGCTTTTTTTACGAAATTGCGAAAAATCGTTTTTTACTTCAGCTTCAATTTTTCTAAAATTAGGCATTTTAAATTGGTTAAACTTTTAGCATGTTCTGATAAATGCATATATAAAAAGAATTGCAGGACAAAGATTAATTTTAATTAAAAGGGTGATTGGGGGGTTCGTTCACTGATTGTTTCATAGAAAAAAGTAGAGACCGACTCTATTTTTATCATAACTTGCTTAATTTTTATGTTAAAAATGTTTACTTAAAAAAGGTCTTATTAACAACTTTAAAAACGTTATAAGTTTTTCTTAAAAAATGCAAGGTTTTCCCCCTATTTGACTTTGAATCTTCCAAATTTAGCATTTGACGAACAAAAGCTAACCATTACCAAGCCGTAGCTCAGTCCGTATTAGTTGTAGAGAAATAAAAAATGGGTTTTTTCGTTTTTTTTAGGCTACAATTTTGCTTTCTACAGTTTTTTGGATAAAATGCATATTTTTCCAGTTATTCGCGAAAAACTCATTAAAAACGTCGAGTCGAAAAACTGTTACTTTCAGTAGCGAATAATTCGAAAAATATTAGTTTTACAAAAAAAATGTATATATAACATTTTTTAGTTGGAATTACTTTTTTTTATCGATTCCTCTAGTTAAAATGTAATAAAAAATGTTCACCCCCGAGATAAGGTAGCAACCACCCCCAGGTTAATAGCGCCACTCAGCATGATATAGTATTTGATCCTTGGGCTATTCCCTACCTTTTGTAAAAATTTCAAGTTAATCCATGTAGGACAAAAAAATTGCAAGTCAAAATGCTTTATTCATACTTTAACTTTTTTCACGTATTAGGAACATTTTTTACGATCGTGATGTTTGTAACTATAATTTGGCCCTTGCATTAAATTTATTTTGATCTAAAAATACTTCAAATCTCTTCTCTTGCCTATGAAAGAACCATTTTCCAAATATCTTTTTTTTCAGAAAAATTAGTTTCGGCGTGAAAAGGAAAAGAGGAATTTTCTTAATTCGTGGTACTCGCAAATGCATGACTTCCCAGAGCCCATGTTAAACCTTCTCACGAAGTTTTTAACTAAAGATTAAACTTTTTTTTAATACTCTTATGTTGGTGACAATTTTTTTTCCTCATTTCCATATTTAACCCGACAGAACTTAGGTGACTAATGTTGTAAATAAAGTAACGTTTTTTCTTGAAACGGTTAGGATTAGAGATATGAATAAAGAGTACTTTATTTGTAGTCGATAGTTAAAGGTTTCTAAAAATGTTGTCTAAAGTTCCTATAAATACGTGGCGTAAAAAAGGGAGTCATGAGTATCGCAGCTAGTCCATCCCTGCAGCTGTAAGAAATTCACAACACTATCTTTGATAGTAACTTAAAAAGTTTTACTTGGTATTACATCTTATTAAAATAAAATTAGTGTATACCTTCAATAACTATGTCTACAAAACTTGATTTCATTGGAGCTCTTTGGGAGCCGGTGTCTCTGAAAAGGAGGCCTATACAAAATAAATTTATACGAACTTGTAGTATTCTTTTTACGTGTTTTTTTATTTCCGGGAGAGTTCCAACATTTTTCCGGACACCCTGCATATTTTAAGTATTTGTGCCTGGGTGATACTAGTGTTGGTATAACCTTGCCCAAAATCAATGACCTATTAAATATAAACAGGTTCACCAGACGGATTGCACCAATGAACAAACCCTACTAGAAATTCAAATCTCGTGTTTTTTGAACGCAACTATTTTCTGTCAGTACACTAGCGCCAAACTCCTGAACAATCAACTAACGCATTACCAAAACTCATCATAGATGGCAGCATATAATAAAAAGGCGAATGCGCTGGTATTTATGAATTTTTATTTTTGTTATTTTTCCAAATTTAAAACAAAAAAAAAGATTTTGCGGGAAATACAATTAACAACTGATTATTTAAAATAAGCAGTTAAAATTTCAGCAAATTTTATCCTTGTTGGGTTTGGGAAAAATTTAAACTTGCAAAAATAAAAAAACAAAAATGTTATTTTTAAACAATATATTATAAATTGATTTGTTAAAAATACAATTATTTTAAAAAAACAGGAAAATCTTGGGACATTTCCCCCAAATTTTCATAAACAACAAAAAAAAATTACTTCCAGAAATAAGTAAAAATAAAACATGAAATTTCAGAATAAATAAAAATATTCTTTGATAACAACATAAATTCTAATACCTGAGTTTACAGGCAAAATAAAATATTTTTTAAAAAATTAAAAATAAAACTTCTAAACCATCAAAGCGGGTTGTTTGGAGATTTTTTTAAAAACCCTGTGGGCGGGTTTTGTCCCCCTGAACTTTCAGAAGGGCTTGTTTATCCCGGTTTATTTTTTTTCGAAAAAAGGTTTCCCCCTTAGGGTGAGAGCCTTATTGTTTTTTTTTGGTCTATCCTTTTATTAATGAGGTTTATTTGTTTATATTAAGTAATCCTCTTTGATAACTTTTTCCCTCTTGTACATACTAAATGGGTTTTTATAAGCCTTAGTGGGAATGGGGGGGGCCTTGCTTTTTTTTTTTTTAAAAAAGTTTTAGTAGTTCACTTGTCAATGCTTTCGATGGTGAGTCCAACATTGATTTACGATTTTGCCTTGAATGTGGTTTCCCAGATGATGATGTTGTGTTTGAATCCCCAAGTCATGTAGCCAGGGAAACGAGGCTTTGGTATTCCAAAAACAGGTTCAGGACCCACAAACATTGCTGCGGAGCCCGCTGGCCAGGAGTCTGCATTTTCATTCCCCTGTATTCCCCGGTGTCCTGGCACCGGGAAAAGGGTGTAACTTTATTGTGGTTAGCCAGGTTTAGGAGGCATTGCAGACAGTTCCAAACCAACCTTGATTGCTTGTTGAGATGCAAAGCTTTTATGGGCTTGACTATCAGAAAGATAGTAATGTCCCTGCTTATATCTCCTCCTCAAGTTCTCTCGCAGAAAAAGTTCAATGGCATATATTTCCCTTAAAATAGTGGCATATTTCCCCGGGGAAGCATAGGGGTTAGAGGAGAAAATTTCAAAACTGTCTCAGCCGGGGTTGATGAGATGATGTTGGTCCCTATAAAACAAAGAAGCTAGGCAGAATTTACCTATTAATTTAGGAAAAAAAGAGAAAAGGGAAAAAATATATAAAAATTTTTAATTAATTGGTAACTGAAAATAAACATAAATATTTTTAAAAAAAATGGTAAAATTATTGTTTAAATTTTTGTATTATTTTTTTGGGTTTTTGGCTTACCCTCTTTTAATTCAAAACTTTTTTTCTTTTCTAAGATACTTATAAAAACAAATTTTAAAGTAGGTTAAATATTTCAAAAGCACTTTGTTTGAACAAATAAAAAGAACTTGCAGTAAGGTTCGAAATATTGTTGCCTAAATAAATTTTCAATTTTATTCTTTAAAATTTCATCCAAATATTTGTAAATATTAGCATGTAGTCTGTTACAAGATTCACTAAAGCCACTAGCATATTTAAGCCTTCGTTCTTATCAAACTCTTTAAACATTACAAATAAATGCTTGTCGGTTACCTCCACTAAAAAAATACTTGAAAAATTAAACATGGAATTATAATTTTGTAAAGAAGGTATAAAATAACATTATTTAAAATTTTAATTTTAGGGTTGTCCAATGGTTCGAGAAGTAAATTTTTAAAAGAACTGGGAAAATTTTCCGTAACTGTGTTTGTTTGAAATGGAATTCTTAAAGGATAACCAAGGTACAGCCTATATTTTAAGGGGAAGGATCCTCAAGATTTGCATAATTTATTTTGAACAATGGTCCGACAAACATAATTTTTACCCTAGGGACTTAAAAGTTACATTTAATTTTCCAACTTCTAACGATTAGGGGGCTCGAGGAAACTTTTGTTTTTAAAATCCGCTTACAATTTCACAATAATGGGGTTTTTGCAAAAAAGGATATTTACAAAAATATTTCAGCCTACAATGTGTTGTGTTTATGTCATTGCGAAGAAATTTAAAAGAATCTTGGTTTAATATTGAAGAAGGCTTACTACAATATTTAAAAAAATAATATCTTACCTTATAATTTTTTTTTACAGTAATGTAAAAAAAAATAAGAAGCAAACCCAAAAAAGTCAACCCAAAGTCAACACTTACAACAAAAATACTAGAAAATGGCCGACTCAAACACAACACGGGGGTTATGGAAAAAGGATTTTTAATTTTACTTTCCATTGGTTAAAAAACGACGTTTCGCCATCTAGAAATTTACTACCAAATTACACAAAGAAAATATGGAAAATATAGAAATCCACCTATTCCCCGGCAACTTAAATTTCAAATGTCACTATTTCCAGTATCCCCATAAAAAGTTGGCCGGGGCGTGGATTGCACAAGGTGGTTGTCTAACTTGCAAGTATCGACAAAAGGGTTGTTTGTTTGACAAGTTAAACTGTGGTTACAAGGCGGCTTGTACTGGGGCTGCTCTCCCACAAAAAAAAAAAAAAAAACTTACAGATATGTTTTTATTTAAATTTTACATTTACTATAAATAAATAAAATAAATGTTTCTTAAAGATATAATAATTTAAAAAAATAGTTACAAATTAAAAAAAAAAAATTTTTTGAAACAAATTATACTGCATGATGTTCATTGGGCAGCTCTTGTACTTGACCATTGAAACATTTCTTTGCTGCTGCTGGAATATCGAAAATCCACTTTCGTGGACGATTAACCGGAATATGCAACATATGTCGAGTTTGTCATGACAACATGACGATGCCGCGGCTTGCTTTGAGACTTCTTTCCTAATTCGCTGATCAGATAATGTGGTATGTGTTTATTCTCGAATTCAAGCTTAAAATAATTAACAATGAAGAATGATTATTTTTTGTGACTGTTTAGTTATAGGTTTACAAGGTAAAAATTTATACGAAAAATTAATTAAGCATTTTTTATTGTACAATGAAGACGAAAGTTCGAAACAATTTTGTTAATTAATAATTGTCTAACTTAAAACTATCTTAAAGTTAAATTTTAAACGGAAAATATATGCTATTTTTAAATTTGCCTGAATACACCATATTTTTTGTAATTTTTCAAATAATATTTAATACCCAAAAATAAAATAAAAACATAAATAATTTATTTATTCATTCAGGTAGTACACTACAGCTAAAACTTCTAAATGGTACAAGTTCAGTTCACAAATTAAATATACACCTGCATATATCCAACACTGCAACAAATACAAGATAAATTATTTATATTTCAAAATCGCCTTTAACGTGGCTGCTTAATAAAAAAATATATCACAAGTCAGAATAAAATCTATTATATATGTACATTGGCAACGGTGTGCAAACTATTTAAGCCGTAGTTTGTTCTGTGATGTCTTTCATAGAATAATTGTATTTGCCGTGTGGGTTTCACCAGGAACTAAAACAATATTAAGCTTAACAGACTGGTACAATTCACATATCCATTAATTATCTTATACAAGAACAACACATGGGCACCCTTCGCCGAGTCTGCAAGCTTTGAAGACCACAAAGCAAAAGCCTTGCTGCATAAAGGTATCTGGTAGAGAAAGTGATGCTGCGTACAGAAGGTACTTAACAAATTTGTTCTGAACTTTTTTCAATTCTGTCTATATGACAAGCATAACCCGGAGACCATATGACTGAACAATACTCTAAAATACTGCGTACTCACTGACCTCAATATGGACCGGTAAAGGGTACGATGCGCCGTTCTAAAGTGAGATTTTATGGGCGAAAAATGTGTCCGTGCGCCGTGGCTCTAGTCATCTCTTAGGGTGCTAAATCATGCGCAGAACGGACTTAGCAGATCGACTTTATTTACAAATTCGTCGCCGGCCAGTTCCGTACTTCGTCAACGATGATCTTAAACAAAATATATATTACACTGGATAAAGACCATGGTTACTGGTTTTGAACCAGTGAAACACATTGGTTTGTTTAGATGTTGTTCTTAATCAAAAATAAACATATTATCCATTGTCAGCTCCTTAAATTCCTCTAGTTCTTCATCCTGAATGTTACAGCTATGGAAAGCCAAATTTTGTACTGGTTCATAACTGATGAGCTAGTTAATAATAATAAAAATGGCGAATAATAATTAACATGACTCTTGTGGCTTATCTATGAATAAACTTTTGTTTCATCTATGTAACACAATCATAATTGAAAAAATCACTATAATTATTTATTTCCTGGATTAAAAAATCTGAACAAAAATGTATTGCATTAATCTAAAAGTCAGTAGGTATGATTACAACATAAAACATCTTTGAAGCATATACCTTACTAGAGGCACTCTTGCCGCTTGAAAACGATCATTTGTGCAAGAAAGAAAATTAGCGGTATAACCTTTTCTCCATCCAACGTGATCATTGGTCGGTGAAAAGAATATATATACCCCGCTCTGCGTGCTGATTTGTCGTCTCTCAGCGTCGATCCATCGGCACTTTGGTTGGAGCCACGGAGAAGTTGGTTTATCCTATGATTCTTTTTCTTCGCACTGCCAAACGGCAGCGCTGCCTCTAGTAAATAAATACTCGTTTTGTATAAATACATTTAAGATGTTTAGAATATCCTTTTATCGCTTTTGAAAACATAAGTGTAAGCAGGAAAGAGTTAACGTTATTTGTATAAACATTTTTTACCCTTTGTTTATAAGTCTGTTCCAATCTCGCAAACTGTTTATTGCATCCCTTTACTGATCCCTACAAAGCAAAACCTCTTTAAATATATAGAAAGCGTTCAAACTCCGTCGTTTTTGAACTGACATAAAACTTGTAAAGTCGACAGTCACGCGTTTAATAAATCCTAACAGTTTCCAAACCATTTTAAGGCGCTCACAAAAACCGGGCATTGAAATTAACCTATCTTTTATTAGCCCCTATTTATTCAACATTTATATTTTGCAATATTAATTTTTGTTAATCATGGTTTATATGACTACCTAACATAATTTATATATGTATAGAAACGCAAAATAAAAGAATTGCCAGTATCTAAATATAAAAATATATTATATAAATATAAATTAATTAATGACATACAAATTTCTAAGTCCGAACTGGTCCTGCTTTTTAAATACGCATGCTTAATGACACTATTGTTTGTTTAGTGCGCGAGGTCGTAAACTTGCCATAAATGCGATTAGTCATTATATATCTAAAGTTAGGTTATCTAAGTGTGCGTACTAAACAATTATAAATACTGGTGAGTGCCCGAGTATCGCTGATATGCTTTGTTCTTCCTTAATAAAACTCAGAAGCCTAAACTCAGAACAATACTGTCGTTGGTTAAAAGTTAAATTCTTTGTCGAATATTACACCGAGGTCATTAAACAAGATACATTACATGACCGAGTCATTAATTTCATATACCGTTCTGAGATTGCGACTCTTATAGAAACTAATAGCCTTACACCCAGAAACATTAATATTTAAAAAATTAGCTTCCCACCACAACGAAATTATCAAGGTCAGACTGCAGCTGACTAGAGTCCAGAGAAATGGTGCTGTACCCCAAGTCATCCGCATAAAGGAAGCAGCGGGAAGTCTCAAAACAAGAGATGACATCGTTTATAAATAACGAAAACAGTATGGGACCGAGATGTGACCCCGGAGGAACCCCTGAAGTCACAAAATTTCTACGCGAGACAGAACCACAGACAAACCACACACGCTGACGTCCGCTGGGACAGATACGATTCAATCAATTTCAGATAGTTACCTGAAATGCCGATATCACACAGTTTTTTTTTAACAATAAGGTATGACAAACACTGTCAAATGCCTTAGAGAGATCGGTATTAATGCAATCAACCTGCTCTCCAGACTCAACCGATGTAAAAAGAAAGTCCTGATACACTGCTAGGTTGGTCGCTGTAGATCGTCCCGAGAAAAAAAATCATGTTGCTCCGGTATTATATAATTTTTGTAAGTGCCGAAGATCTCATCGGTAATCATAGACTCAAGAAGCTTAGGGATAGCAGAGAGCGATGAAATTCCACGGTAGTTAATTAATAATGGAGATAGAACTGCGAGAGTTGGAACTTTTTTATCGCAAATTTCCTTCTTCTTATTGATTTTTTTGCAATGTCCGCTATCTCTTATGGTTTTTGAGTTATCATCAAAAATCGAAATCGATTTTTTTTTCGTTTTTTGTTAATAAGAATTGCAATTTTTATTTGCAAAAAAATTCCTCAAAACGACTTTCTTAAGTTTGCATTGCGCGTCGAATGAGCTATCGCTTATATATTTCAAGGCTTAACTATTTTTTGCAGAAAACGCACTTCTTAACTAAACCAAGGGTGTCCTGTATAATGTTTTGCTGTTTTTTTATCTTGAAATAAAACAATGTTTTTGCTTAAAATCTTTAATTTGTTTTTTAGAAAATGTTAACAAAGATTGCGAATTTTTATTTTTAAATAATGTTCTCCAGGTGCCTTTCTTTCCGCGCCACGGTTTTGAAGTCTGACCTTAAATTTACGAAAACAGATCGGATTATTTTGTTTAGAAAAGTTGCTTATTTCAGCCTGAATACAAATTGTAAAGCCCTCAGAGTGCGTGAGTGGTGTCTGGTACACTTTGGACTTTAATAGCCACACAAAAGAGTCCAAGGGAGTCAAGTCAGGACTTCAAATAACGTGTCTCCCCACTTTGATTAAGTTTTTCCTGGAAAAATGTCTCTTAGCGTTGTAAAAGATCTTCTTGTGTGGTGGGCCTGCCCTGCTAAAACTAAGTACTGTCATCAAACCCCACGAATTCTTAAAGCGCCGCACAGACGATTTAGAAAAAACCCAACGCTTGTGTATGTTTCCTTAGTGATCTGCGGGATTTCGCCTGGTTGCAAACCGATCAGCAGCCACGTTCTCAGACCGAGGACGGCCCGAAGGCTTCTTGTGTCTTTCACAGGAACTTGTTGCCTCCTTAAATTTCTTTACCCATGACCGCATTAAACTGTGACTCGGTGAATCGGCCAAACGGCGAATATTTAAACGATTGCACGTACGATTCTTGGTTTTTGAAATAAAGCGCGATGTTTTCTCGACGATCTCTCCATTGTTACTAAATAATCCGCAACCTTCCTCGACCACAGAAGGTTGTGAATCATTTTTAAAATATACCAAAATATGTTATTGAAAAATATACCAGAATCTAGCATATTGTATTGAAAATAAAACCAACAATTATATAATAAATTTTATTTTTTTTTACAAACATATTTTTTATTTCTTTTACACAACCAAAATATATTTCCATAAAAAACAAAACTTGAAAAATTTTTTTAGTTTCTTATTAATAAACAATTGCTTTATCAAGATACTTTTCTGTTTTCCATTGAAAGAAGAAATGATAATGATTTACTGTTTTTTTTATTTATTTAAGTATATTATAATCCCTGTTATTACAAAAAATATTATGGGTAAGTATTATTAGGGAATTTTATTTTCTAAAATATTTGAAATGTAATTGATCAAAAAATGTACCAAAAGAGTGAAATTGTATTTTTTGTACAAAAAAGTCTGAAAGGCCCCCAGATAAATTTTAAAATTCCAACGTTTCCTTGCCCAAAAAAGATCGGGGCGGAGCACACGTTCTTGGGTTTTTTTAAAAACCCCAAAAATTTTGTTTTCACAGAACAAAAAAATTGTTAAATTTTTTCCCCTATTTTAAAAAATAATTAATCCCCCCGGGAATAAAAATTTTAAAAAAAAAAAGGAAACCCCAAAAAGTTCTTTTTTTAAAATAAATTAAAAACCCCTTTTTTGGATATCCTTTTAAAAAAGGGGTTAAAAAAGTTTTTTGAAAAATTTTTCTATCACCTTTGAATAAAAAATGAATTTTATTAAAAAATAAATGGGGGTATTTTTACAATTTTCCCAAAATTAAAAAACCTTCTGTAAAAAAAAAGGGGAATTAAAAAGGGAACCCTTTTGGGGGGTATCAAAAAAATTTTTAAATTATTATAATTTAATAATTTTAATTTAATATTAAAATAATAATTATATAAATATAATAAAATAAATTATAATTAATAATTTTTAATTCCAAAAGGAAATTTTTTTTTTAATTAATACAAAAATATGGGTATTTTAATTTTAAATTTTTTTTTTTAAAGAAAATCATTCAACAAAAAAAATAAAAAAAAATTTTTGGAAATTTTTTTTATAAATTTTTTTTTATAAAAAAGATCTCGATTAAAATACTAATGGAAAAGGTTCGAATTTTTTTTAAAAATTTTTTTTTTTTATTTATTGAACAAGCCGATACTGGTATTTTTAAAAAAAATTTTTTTAAAAAAGGCCTGCTATAAAAGGGGGGAAAAAAAGGGTCATTTGATTTTTTTCCCTTTTGGGCACGGCCCCCGGGGAAAAAACCTTTTTTTATTTTCCCCCAAAAAAACCCTAGAAATTTTAAAAAAAAAATTTTTTTAAATTTTTGTTTTTAATTACTTTTTTTCCCATTTTAAATAAAAGTGGGGGAAAAACGAAGAAATGCCGGGGGGTTTTTTTTGTGTGGATTTGAATGGGTTTTTTGCATTCAAAAAGTCTACAAACTTTGTGAAAAATTTTTTTTTGGGGGGAAATAAAAACCCCCCTTGAAAAAAAAAATGTATTTTTAAAATCATTTCAAATTTTGGGGAATTTAAAAAAAAAAAATTTATAAGGGGGGAATTTTAATGAAAAAATTTTCCCCCAAATTTTTTTTTTTGGGGGTTTTTTTCAAGGTCGCTGAACACGAATAGGAATTAAAGGGGCCTTTTAAAAAAATACCTGGTGCGGGCTAAAATTTTGGGAAAAAAAGTCGTTTTGGGGGAAAATTTTAAAGGGCCCTTTTCCTAAAAATACCACCCAAATTTTTTTCTGGGGGTTTTTTTTTGGGCCGGGGGGGACTTGGGGCGGGCCCCGGGGGGAACCGGGGGGTGGGGTTAGGTTTTTTTAAAAACCCCGCCCTTTTTTGGAGTTTTGTTTTAAAATTTTTTAAAATTTTTAAAAAATTTTTAAAAATTTTCGGGGTTTTGGGAAAATTTTATTTTTTTTTTTTTTAAAAAGGGGTTTTAAAATTTTTTAAAGGTTTTTAAAAAAAATTTAAATTTTTTTAAAAATTTTTTAAAAAATTTTTATTAAAAAAAATTTTTTAAAAAACCCCTTTTTTTTTTTTTTTAAAAACCCCCCCAAAAAATTTTTTTTTTCCCCTTTAAAAACCCAAAAAGGGGCCCCCCCCGGGGGGGTTTTTTTTAAAAAAAAAAAAAAAAAAAAAGGGGTTTTTTAAAAATTTTAAACCCCAAAAACCCTTTTTCCCCTTTTAAAAAAAATTTTCCAAAAAGGTTTTTTAAAAAAAAAAAAATTTAAAACCCCCGGAAAAAAAAAAAAAAAAAAAAAAAATTTTAAAATTTAAAAAAAAAGGGGGAAAAAAAAAAAAATTTTAAAAAAAAAAAAAAAATTTTTAAAAAAAGGGGTTTTTTTTTTTAAAAAATTTTTTTTTTTAAAAAAATTTTTTTTTTTAAAAAAAAATTTTTTTAAAAAAAAAAAACAATTTTTTTTTAATTTTTTCCCCCCGGGGTTTTTTTTTTCCCCCCTTTTTTTTGTTTTAAAAAGGTTTTTTAAAAAAACCCCCCAAAAAAAGGGGAAAAAAAACCCCCAAAAAAAAAAAATTTTTTTTTGGGTTTTTTCCCCAAAAAAAAAAGGGGAAAAAAAAAAATTTAAAAAAATTTTTTTTTTTCCCCCCCTTTAAAAAAAGGGAAGGGGGTTTTTCCCCAAAAAAAAAATTTTTAAATTTTAATTTTTTTTAAAAAAACCCCAAATTTCTAATTTCACCCAAAATTCCTAATAACCCCCCCCAAGTAACAAAATTGGGCTGATATTACAAGGATTTGTCAAAACTCCAGAAGACGACGTTTACACTATTCTTTAGCGCGCACCAAGTTTCCGCAGGCCCTTGCCAATATCATATTCGTGTTCAGCAACAACAAAAACCTGAGTAAAGAAATTGGGCTGATTTTAAATTTTTTGTCCAAAGCCCAAAGACGTTTAAATTCTTTTGGGCAACAGGTATTTTCGCGGCCCTTTGCCAATATCTTTTTCCGTGTTCAGCGACTCGAAAACCCCCGAGAAAACAAAATCGGGCTGATATTGGGAGAAATTGTAAAAAAACTCCAAAAAGGCGATTTTTACCCCAAAACCTTAGCGCGCACCAGGTACCCATGGGCCCCTTTGGATAATTTAATTCGTGTTCAGCGACCTCAAAAACCCCCCGAGAAAAATTTAGGCTATTTCCATCATTATTTCCCCAGTTAAAATTTTTTTTGTAATTGCAAATTTTTAAAGGGCTTTCGAAAAAAATTTTTTTTTTATTGTAAAAAGGGGAGTTTTTCTTTTCCCCATTAATTAAATTTGTTTAAATTTGTTAACGTCCATACGAACGGAATGCAAAAAACCGCATTCAAACCATCTTACTGCACAAAAAACCCCGTAAGGGGTTTTTGGGTACGTTTCCTCGACTAATAGTGATTATTAATATACAAAAACAGAAAACTAAAATTATTTTGGTTATATTTTTCATTTTATTAAACCGCAAAGTATATGCATAATGGCAAAAAGTTAGGAAATTCAGTTGGGGAATTGGAAACATTAATTAATTTTGTCAAAGGGATAATTTCAAAAGTTTATTAAATTTTCCAGGGAGAAAACACGGGAAAAACCTGAGAAAACCCAGTTGGGTGTATTGAAAAAAAATTTTGAAATTTTCCCCCCCAAAAGTTTCGGAAAATATGTTTATTAATTCTTTGTGGTTTATCCCGCTTTTCTTTTAAATATTGGGATTCTCTTGGTGAAAAAAATAAAAACATTTTAGCTCTTGTTAAATCATAACTTTACTTATGTAATACATATTGTTTTTTCTTAAGAAGTTGTCTGTTTTAAAATTTGTTTATTTAGTATAAATATATATCATTATATGTCATATTAAAAAGTTGATTATTAATGGAACTCTTAAAATGTCGAAGATGGGGTTGCCAGGTTTTTTACAAGACAAAGAAGGACTTTTCTGCTAGCGGGGGTACCGGCGAAGGGGGGTTGCGTTGATTCAATTAATAACAACAAAAAAATGAGAAAACACTTCTTATGCAGAGTGTAACTTAAATATGGAACGCTCGAAATACCTCCCACACCGTTTATCGAATTTTTATGAAACATGGCATAGGTTAAATTACCCGGATGAATGGTGAGCTCTCCGTCGTTGCCAAGTTTACCGTTTT
Source organism: Listronotus oregonensis (assembly GCA_019359885.1). Classification (NCBI taxonomy): domain Eukaryota; kingdom Metazoa; phylum Arthropoda; class Insecta; order Coleoptera; family Curculionidae; genus Listronotus; species Listronotus oregonensis. The sequence goes on from JAHBCN010005130.1 coordinate 57,040, forward strand.
TCTGAAATCGAATGGAACTTCGTTTTTTTAAACGGAACACCCTGTATTTGATTCAGTTTTTGAGTTCTGCTTAAAATTGTGTATACTTTTTTTTATAAAGTATTTTTTTTTCTAACGATAACAGTTTCTGAAAGAATTAAGATTAAAGTAATCCTTAATGTATTTTCCCTACAAATACAAGAATAAACAATACAGGAAGCAATAACTTAACAACAATAAACAAAACAAAATTAAATCAAATGCTTAAAATGTTGCACATTTATTTCCTGGCAATAAGCTAAGTTCTGCGTAAAAGCATGTAAAACATTTAGAAGGCTGTCAGTTTCCTTAATTCTCCTACATTCAGCTGCTATCCTTAACTTTAAATCATTAAGGTCAGTGGGCTGGGTTTTAAAAACGACATTTTTTAGGTGGCCCCAAAAGAAATAATCGAGGGGCGACAAATCCGGAGACCGAGCTGGCCACTTGATTGTGCCCCTTGGTCCAATCCATCTTCAAAAAAAAAAAAACATTAATTAGATATTGCCGAACATTACGGGCAAGTGAGGTGGGGCTCCATCCTGCTAAAACCATATTTCGTCACTTGGTGCTTGATTATTGCCTAAAATATCAAATTTTTTAAAAATAAAAAAGTAAAGTATTACTTTTTTTTACTAATGGGGAAAATTTGTCGGACGAGCCGTAGGC
>JAHBCN010005131.1:0-57573 GCA_019359885.1 Listronotus oregonensis
TTTCACCTTAAATTTTTGTTTAAAACAAATGAGTTCAAATAGATTTGTTCATCTCTTTTGTTTTCGGCCCTTAAGGCAAAAAAGGGCCATGTATTTTTTTAAAATTTTTCCTTAAATAAATTTAATTTGTTTTTGAAACTTCAATTTGTATTTTTTTAATCGTTTAAAAAAACCCCCTTTTTTAAAAACAATGAAGTAAATTTTAAAAAGCATCAAAATTTTTAAAAATATAAATGTTTGACAAAATAAACATATTTTTTACTTTTGGATATAAGCACATGTCTTATATTTATTTTGAGTAGTTTTTTTTCCCAATTTTAACCTCAAAAAAAAAAAGTCAGCACCAAAAAATAACTGTTTTAATATATCTGTTATAAAAATTTAAATTTATAAATGTGAAGTTATTGAAACTTCTTTATTTATCAACGCTATATTTATAAAACCCCAGATAAAACCTTAATTTAAAAATAGTATATGGTTTTTTTTTAAATAAAAATATTGTTTAATAAAATATATTTTTTTATTTTATTATAAATATATTTTACATAAGGACTATGAGCAGGATGCACAATCTTGATTTTCGTTTTCCTCTACATCATTGGATGATTTACCACCGGCCTTATGCAAGTCTTTACCCTTGGATTTTATACCATTTGTTTTCGTACATACAGGTTTGTATTTATATTTTCTGTAATCAATTGGTTGATCTTTGTCTTCTTTTTTCAGTCGAATTCTAAAAACAAAGAATCTTTAAGCCCCTCCCCCCTTTGTATGTAAACAAAATTTGTCATGATAAGCAGCAGCCAAAAAAACGTCTTTCAAAAAAACACTGTTAGTTTTTTGATATCATTAAATATAAAAAGATCAATTGCATTTTTTAAAAATTTTAATTAGGGTTGAAAATTTTGTGAATATTTTAATTTTACCAATTGTAGATACGTACTTTTCTACTTTTTCCTCTAGAAAATAATTCTTATCTGGTCTTTTGTAAGTCATCATTCTCTGCACAAACCGCCTCTTTATCTTGCTTTCTTCTTTGATGATCTGTTCCCTGCTGTAAGTATCCTTCTCGTATTTGCCGCGCTCTTTAAACCATATTCTCATGTATTCGTTTGACATTATAAAACGCATATTTTCAGTGGGATCCTAAAATAAAATTGCATTAAAATCCACTGTAAAAGGTATTTAATCTGAACTACCCCTAACAATAAGGTAATCTTTAACTTTTCGGCAAAACGCTCGAACACATCAATTTTTTTTTATTGCCAACGTTTTGACGTAATTCATTTGTCTCTCTATTGACAGCTGTCAAATTCATGACGTCATTGCCTGATTCTTTTAATAGCTAGTGTACTATAACACTGAGAAACAAAATACCTTTTTCTACAAACATCAGCAAAACTTTGATTTTTAATGCATGCTGCCTGTGTCTAAAATGTCATTTTATGACACGGTGTTAAAAGTTATTACTTTTAGCACTTGTGCTGAAAGTGATTTACTTTTAACATAAATAAAAAATTACAGTAACGTAATACTTAAATCAAAATAAAGTATTTATTCAATTAAAAGTACAATTACTGAAAATACAATTAGAATAAGAAACTCCATGGCCAATCTCATTGGTGGTTGTTACAAAATTTACTTTGTAAGCTATGTACCCGGACAGGAAGCCATGTCATTTTGGACAAAACTTGATCAGCAATTTTTTTTGTAGCGAGTCTTCTATATGACCCTCTGCTACTGAACTGGACTTCTTTCCATCCACCGTGTCTCTTAATTGTAGTAAGATTAGCACCAGAGTCTGCCAACAAACTAGCTGAGAAACGTCGGAAGCAATGTCTAGTGTAAAGATAGGAATTAGGCAAATTTAGAAATTTAGCCATTTGGGCAGGCGTTTTACCAAATGTGTTAATTCCAACTGGAGTTATGGCACCTTTGTCCTTTAAGCTTCTTATAAAAACTCATAAATGATTAATATTTACTGGACGATGTACTTTTTATAATAGTTCAAATACAAGGCACCACTAATTACCAAGATTCGTTGCACATTAGTTTTTGTGTCTGGTATATGCACAATTAGTGAAGTTCTTAAATCTTTGATTTTATTTAATGTCAAATTACACAGTTCTTCTCGACGAGAGGTTCCAAATACACAGAAAATTGCGGCTACTTTTTGCATAAGATATATTTCATCCAGGGCTTTTACGAGAAATTTGTCAATTTGCTCTCTTGTCAATATTTTAGACTTTTTTGGTCGTATCCTTTACCCTTTCGTTTTAAAAAGGAAACTAGCTTTTAATATCTGCTTATTTCCTGGTTATTTATGTTCATCATCGTCTTTAACATGAAGTAATTTAACCAGAGCGTAAACGATTTCCATATTTTGTTACTTTGACTGACTAGGCAATAATTCAAAAGAAGCTTTATTGGCAGCTTCTTCGATTTCCACCGGGAGGAATTCATTTTCATGATCACTTTCCATCGAACAAGAATTGGCGATTATTAGTTACTTGTCATTAATGACAAATCAACAAATTTGATTTTTTTTACCTTAGCAAGTTATTTCGTAAATTAGTTAAAATTAGATTTTAAAAATAATAGTTGGTAATAACGGTAAAAAAGTCATTAATTTGGACTTTTAATGGTGTTTGTAGAAAAAATAGTGTATGATATACGGCGTCGTGTTCCAAACTTTCCTTCTCACAAAATAAAATGTCACTTTTAGCTCTTACATTATAAATAAATATTTTTAAGAAAACCTATTATTTAAAAGCCAGGAGCTATTTTTATCTGCTACGACAACCCCATTTTATAAGCTTTATGAAATGCCTGAATATTTTAAAGCTAAGAAAACAGGAAAATATTTTAAATTCAAATTTTCTTCGGCATAAAATTTTAATGTAATGTAAATTGTACAAATAAACTTATTGTTATTTACAGGTTTACAAGATTTATATTGTATATAGTTACTGCAGAAAATGCAAATGAAATTGGACGGAAAGAATTTTTGCACTTTAATAATACAATTTTATGCGTGAAAAAATTATAGTTTTGCCGTTAGCAAGCTGCAAGATAAGATAAATAATAAAATCCCATTTTTTTGGAACGTTCATTTGTTTAGGGTTCTGTTGGAACAAAAAATAGAAAAATCTTACACAAATAATTAAAGTTTGATTTATATGTATTGATACGGACATTACAAATATGTTTTTGATTTATATAGGGCTTTAGAATTATTTTATTTAGTTTACTAATTTATTTTAATAAATCTGCATCTATTTTTATTGTAAAATTTGTTTCACACATTAAAAACTAAGTAACTTTTTTAAACCACTCTTTGTTTAATTTGAACTCTTCGACGTCTTTTACCTAAAAAAGGTAATACACAAAGTTGATTTGACCAGCAGTTTTTAAGACATCTCAATTTAAAAAATTTACTTCGTGTATGGCCAGGTCTACATTATTGTAATGAATTAAATGCAATTTAAAGCAGAGGCGAATTAAAATTTACTAAAAGTGCAATAAAAATTCTTATTTTTAAACGTTTATTACCAAATAAAGGAATACCTGGTATAGGCTGAGTTTTTATATTCTTACGGACTTTAAAAATATCTGTTTAGTTAATAGAAATGTAGAAAGTTAGAATTATTTTATTTAGATTAATAATTTATTTGAAATTAATACCAAACAGCATTCTTCCAGCTAATGCTGGACTTTTCCATTCTTTTCCACATTACTATAAAAAGCGCGAAGAAAGTCCGCACGGGACAGTACAGGGTGGTCCACTAAGCGCGCGTCGGTAAATAGTTACTAAACCGTTGAACTTATAAGAAAATTTTCTTAACAAAATTTTTAAAATTTTATCTCTGCTACAATCCAAAATTATTTTCTAGTATACAGGGTGCCTCAAAAAAGAGTTATATCAAAAATTATATTTTTCTTAAATGGAATACCCTATGTTTTTATATGGCAAATGAAGCCTCTGTGGGTTCTGTATTTACCTTTAAATTTGTATGTGGGTCGAATGCAGCGTTGCCAAGCTATGAATTTTTTTTTAAAAGATCAGTCAAAAACATACTTTTTTTTAAACTGTTATGTCTCCGCCACTGTTTGGTAATTTCGCTGAAAAATTTACATGTAATCTAATGTTGACCTACTTAATCCTAAACTGTCTTCATTTTTTTATTTAATTTATACCGGGTGTCCAAAATATTTATTCAAACATCTCTATTTTCAATTCTATTTTAATTAATTTTTTTAAATACAACACCCTGTATACTATATTGCCGTTGAAAAGCTTTAAGTGTGCTCTTTCAGAAAACATTACGCTTTGAAATATTAACGCTTTTCCGTAAATTTACACTCAAATTAGGAAATATCGTAGGCGGCATTGCTCAAGAAATCGAAACAATTGATACTCGGTGCCATACTAATACTACTCCTTTTTGTATAATAAATTTATATCATTTTATTAATATTAAATATAATTATTCAAAACACAAGACTAATAAAGGTAACATAAATAAATTTACTGAAAGCCAATTAATTCATTAGACACTCTACCATTTTGCTGTAAACACATATTGAATCTGTTGGTTAAAGATCTATTAACATTTTGTAACATTAAGGGAGTTATTGAATTAAATGCTTCCCTTATTCTTTCTCGCATATTTGTTGCTGTAGTTGGGGGTGTCTTGTAGACCAGTTCTTTAATGTACCCCCAGAGGAAAAAATCAAGTTTTGTCAGATCTGGTGACCTTGGAGGCCAAGGAATAGGTCCTCTTCTAACTGGAACCACATCCTTTCTAATAGTTGTAGTGGTATATTTTCTAGCAGATTATCAAGATCTTCATTTAAAAAATTTTGAAAAATATTTCCATTAAGGTGTCCATCAAAAAAATGGGGCCCTATTATGTGGTTTCCAGTTATGCCTCCCCAAACATTTATACTCCACCTATGTTGCTGGTCAACAGTCCTCATAAAATGTGGATTAGCATCGGCGTAAAAGTGTAAATTATGCCTGTTTACATGACCATTATTGTGGAATGTCGCCTCATCGGTAAATAATACAATGTTAAAAAATCGTACATCTTCCCTAATTCGAGCAAGACCCCAATTACAAAAATTTATCCTATTTTCAAAGTCTTGTCCTTCAAGTGCTTGATTCAATTGCATACGATATGGATGAAACTTATTCTTACTCAACATTCTCTTCACAGAAGTTTGACCTAAGTTCAGCAAATCACTTATGTCCGCTGTACTTCTGTGTGTGTCAACAGAAGCGACCACGTAAAATTCATTTTCTTCGTTTACCACTGGCTTTATTCTTTCATGCTTTTCGTACTTAACTGTTCCAGTCCTGTCAAATATTTCCATCAATTTTTGGAATGATCTTGCATCTGGATGTCTTCTCTCAGGAAACCTCTCACTGTATACTCGGGATGCCAGAAGACAATTCTTAAAACATTCTCCAAGAATATAAATCATTTCAATTGATTCTTGCTATGTATACTTCATTTTAATTGCCAAATACTTCTGACTAACGGAAGATAATATGCACAGGATGTAACCAAATGTCACAAGATTATATAAATAATTACTGACATGTCAACGAGTATCAATTGTTTCGACTTCTTGAGCCATGCCGCTTACGATATTTCCATTTTGAGTGTAAATTTACGGAAAAGCCTTAATATCTCGAAACGATAGTGCGATAGATAAGGCAAACATAATGTTTTCTGAAAGAGCACACTTAAAGCTTTTCAACGGCAAAATAATATACAGGGTGTTGTATTTAAGAAATTTAATTAAAATAGAATTGAAAATAGAGATGTTTGAATAAATATTTTGGACACCCTGTATAATTGAATAAAAAATTGAAGATAGTTTAGGATAAAGGATTAGATTAGACATTAGATTACATCTAAATTTGTCAGCGAAATTAACAAACAGTGGCGGAGACATAACAGTTTAAAAAAGTATGTTTTTGACTGATCTTTAAAAAAAAATTCATAGCTTGGCAACGCTGCATTCGACCCATATACAAATTTAAAGTTGAATACAGAACCCACAGAGGCTTCATTTGCCACATAAAAACATAGGGTATTCCATTTAAGAAAAATATAATTTTTGATATAACTCTTTTTTGAGGCACCCTGTATACTAGAAAATAATTTTGGATTGTAGCAGAGATGGAATTTTAAAAGTTTTGTTAAGAAAATTTTCTTATAAGTTCAACGGTTAAGTAACTATTTACCGACGCGCGCTTAGTGGACCACCCTGTATATTTCTGATTAAAAAAAAACAGAATTTGACAGATAGTTAAAGGTTAAACAATTGTCATAATTACGTTACGTTGAATTTTTGTTACCAAAGAAACGTTTGTAAACCTGATTTGCAATAAAAAGTTGTGAAACCAGAATCCGTGTTTTTATACGGGGTGTCACGGAACATTATATATGAAGATATTTGGATGCACACTACATTTTTTGTCTTTTCCTGTCCTGTCATTTTTCTTTCTTTTGTTAATTGGTATTTCAATATACATACATTTTACGATTTCTGTCTTATAGGAAAAGCTACGATACTTTTCTCTCTACAATTTTTTACTGCAAGCAATACTTGCAAAGTTAGAGTAGAAAAAAATGTCTCAATTTACAAAATTATCAATATTTTCAAACGAAATAGAAAAATTATTGTGCAGAAACTATTGAACGGTTTTTAACTCAATTTGGCATATTTTTTCTTCATAGCATGTACTTTTATCTGGCCGAATATGGTGATCCTCAGAGATCCAAAAAAGTCATGCAAAAAACTACTTTTTGCCTTGTTTGTATGTTGATTTTTATTTTGCGACTAGTCTTATATATTTTGAAATTCCTTACTAACCCTGTCTTATAGACTATTTGGTTACGAATCTTTTATCTTCCAACAATTTTTTTCTACGACCAACACTTACAAAGTTTTGGGCGATTTAAGTGATAAAGTTTTTTTACATTTTAAATATTTAACAAATATTCCTCACCTTTTTAAGGAAAAGCATATTTCGACTGTTGTAATATACATCTTTCTAAAGGGTTTCTAGCAAAAATATAACTTCCGCGTAGGCGTACAAGAATTAGAGCGAAAACATTATTTAGGTATTAAAGGTTATCGTTTTCTAAATATGCTAAGGCTTGGCGTCACCCATATAAATTTGCAAAAGTGCATGGTAGCAATGTTTAACAAACTCAAAAAAAACGGAACTGAGAAAACGGAAATATTGGTCAAAAGTGAAGAAGGGTGAAAAATTAGTAAAGTTGCGGGTTTTTTCCATAAAAAATTAAACAAGGCTGGGACCTAGAGGAATCGATAAAAAAATGTTTCAGGTCATCCCAGATTTACAACTTCTGAACAGGGTGTGGCGTTTTTAGAATACCTAAAAAAATTTCGTTTGAAACGGCAAGAGATTCTGTTATTCATACAGATTTTCCAGGATCACAGTCTACGTCCAGCAGAAGGGTCAGTAAATCAGAATTAAAAAACCGACCAGCAGCAAAACAGCGACCATAAAGGATCATATCTGCAATAAATTATACATACCGCAGCCCGTAATTTTGGAAAAAGGTCATTTTTACGGATGAAAAGATATTCCAGTCTACGTATAATGGCCAAATTCGCGTTTCTCGGCCAAATAATACAAGGTTTGTCTACACAAGCTCCCTTGCTTTTAAATCGGGGCCATTTTTTGTGAATGTATGGGGTTGTATAAGTATCCATGGAGCCGGTGTTTGCTGGCGAATAGAGAAAAGATTTACCACCGAAACATATATTCCAATATTGGAAAATATAATGCTTTCGTCAGTTCAACAAGTTTATCCTAACAATAACTTCATATTTCAACAAGACAATTGTCCAGTTTACATCGCAAATTTTGTGAAGAATTGGTTTCAACCGAATAATATAGAAATACTGCGGTCTCCTTTTAGCCCTGATTTAAATCTAATCAAAAATGTTTGGAGAATAATTGTTAAAAAATATATATGAAGACAATTTTAAACTACAAGATTTTAATGAACTATGCGAAAAATTCAAGACTGCTAGGAGGAACTTAATGGGGATATAATATCAAATTTAATTCAGTTAATGCATAATAGATTAATTAATATTATTGAAAAACAGGATTATATGAGCAAATATTAGATACAATTCTATACGTTTAATATTTGCTTACATTTTTTTGTTATGACTTTTAAAACACATCGTTTATACAGGGTGTTACTTAATGGTATCGATTTTAAGTCGAAAAGTTCATATAAACGTGGGCCCTAAAATGCTTAGTTATTAAGATACAGGGTGTTAAAGTTTTATTTTATTTTCACTTTTTAATACATTTTTCAAAGACGGTTTGAGATATTGAATATATGATATATTGAATATATATGATACTGAATTTTGGCACAGGATATTATGGCATAAAAATACACTTTTCAGATGTTCATTTAATTTTTTTTGCAACCAGTGGCGTCGCTATGACGAATTTTCAAAACAATTTTACAAAAAAAATACTACGCCATTGACTTGGGAAAAAATTATGGTTTTGTAAAAATTATCAATTAATTATAAACAAAAAATCCCTCCTTAATTTTTGCCGTAAAACTTATCGTTTGGGAGAAATCGTTAATTAAAAAATGTCTTATGTACCCAAATTGCATCTTGAGAAAAATTATTATTGAAATAAATCAAGTTAGCTTTGCTCGTTGCCAGCGATTGTTGTTTTGTTGTTGTAAACATTATGACACTGACGTTAATTATCATTCTTGATTGTGTTAAACTTTTATTTTCAATTTTAAATACATTTTTCAAATATTTATTTTTAAGCTATTTTCTTACAAACTAGTGAACAAAAAGCAATAACAATTAAATACAATACATACATAATTTACAAAAAATGTTGGAATGAATTACGAACCCTTTCAAAAATTCCATGCGTGTTTCGGATAGTTTCACATCCGTCAATAATTCTATTTCTGAGTTCTTCTAATGTCACAATTGGTGTATGATAAACTAATGTTTTTAGGTGTCCCCACAAATAAAAATCTAGGCTGTTCAGGTCAGGCGATCTAGGTGGCCAAAATTGTGGTCCTCCACGGCCTATCCAATGATTTTGGTAGGCTCTATTTAAATGCTCACGAGCCAATATGCTAAAGTGGGCGGGAGCGCCATCATGCATAAACCAAAGTTGTTGCCGTAACTGAAGAGGAACATTTTCAAGAAGCAAAGGCAAATTACAATAATCCTGTCCGTTAAGGCGTCCTGGTAAAAAAATGGTCCAATTAAATGGTCGGATACGATACCGATCTAAACGTTCAGTGAAAATTGTTCCTGAAAATGTGTCTCTGTAATCGCATGAGGGTTTTCCTGGGCCCAGTAATGATTGTTATGGAAATTGGTTATTGCATTTCTTGAAAAATTTGCTTCGTCCGTAAACAATATTTTGGCATCAAAATGAGGATTTTCTGTTACTTTTTGGAGATACCATCTACAAAATTGCGTACGTGGTTCATAATCTCTAGGAAGCAATGCCTGAACCCTTTGTATGTGAAAAGGATATAACAAAGAATCTCTTAAAATCTCCCATACCGTCTTGTAGCAGATGTTTAATGCCATACCTATTTTTCGCGTACTTGTGGTTGGATCCTCTTCGACTGCATGCAGGACAGCCTCCTCCACTGCCGGTGTTCTAACTATACGGGGCCTTTCCTCGGAAATATTAGCTTTAAAACTGCCAGATTCAGTCAGACGACGATGAATGTTTATAAATGTTCGTCTATCTGGTAGAGCGCGATTAGGATACCTTTCTTGATACAAACGCCGCGCCTCCACAGCATTACCATTAGCTAGACCATAAAGGAAATGCATTTGTGTCATTCCCAAATTAGAATAATTTACCATTTTTTTTAACTAGCAAAATGCACGTTTTAAGATCGAAGGAGAAATAAATACAAACTGTCAAGAATGATAATTAACGTCAGTGTCATAATGTTTACAACAACAAAACAACAATCGCTGGCAACGAGCAAAGCTAACTTGATTTATTTCAATAATAATTTTTCAAGATGCAATTTGGGTACATAAGACATTTTTTTAATTAACGATTTCTCCCAAACTGTAAGTTATACGGCAAAAATGAAAGAGGAATTTTTGTTTATAATTGATTGATAATTATTATAAAATCATAATTTTTTCCCAAGTCAATGGCGTAGTATTTTTTTGTAAAATTGTTTTGAAAATTCGTCATAGCTACGCCACTGGTTGCCAAAAAAAATTAAATGAACATCTGAAAATGTGTTTTTATGCCATAATATCCTGTGCCAAAATTCAGTTCAATATCTCAAACCGTCTTTGAAAATGTATTAAAAAGTGAAAATAAAATAAAACTTTAACACCCTTATCTTAATAACTAAGCATTTTAGGGCCCATGTTTATATGTTTATATGCCCTTTTCGACTTAAAATCGATCCAGGGATGCCTTCTTCAAATTATGACATACCATTAAGTAACACCCTGTATAAATTTGTTTTCTTTATTTTATTGATGTCACACCAATGAATGACATTTTCTTTAACCTTTATCATCTAATAACCTCAAATAGACAAACATTGACATCAGCCGGTTTTACGCAAATATGACAAAGGTGGTTCTCGCTTTAATTCTTTTACGTCTTTTATTATGAATGCAACTGTACATCCAACAACTCTTGTGTTTTACAGATAAAGCCTTGTCTATAAGAACCGTACAACTTTGCTTAAGTTTCGCCATCCATTATAATAAATATATTAAAATTTGTTATCCTAAAAAGCATGTAATCTCCGTTCTCTGCTGGCGTCTTTTGTCTTTCTGTTTTTCATTTAAATGTTAATAAACAGCCAAAAGAACCTGTTTATACAAATTTTAATCCAGCCGAGTTCACTTGAATGAATGAGAAAATTAGAGAGCAATACAGTATTTTGTGCCAGCAATCAATCGTATTTTTATGAGGGAAATGCAAAATGTATTTATTTTTATTAAAATTAATATTAATAATAATAACAATCCTATTGCTTTATTGTTATATAACATTATACATCTTTTCGACAAGGTGACATATGATATGGTCTACTTGGTAAAGCCAGCTTATTACAGATTTTGTTCTAACTTAAAAAAAAATTATGGATGCCCCATAAAATGATTTCCATGCCCATTTCCGCCTCGTATTCCGTATTAAAACGCTTAAAAAAACCTAATTTTTATGCTTTTTAGCATTAAGCTGTTGTATTAAAGCTATGTATACGTTCGACACGGCATTCGAAAGAGAAAAGGTAGTAGTTCTAACGCAGACATTAATAATTTACTTAGTCTATACCTCTAAATAGTCTAAATAATGCGCGGTGCTGAAAATACGTTTATTTTAGTCATTTTTCGTGGTTTTTGACCAACCCCAGTGTTTTGACTGTTCGATTCGAACAGCTAGTTTGCACTTAAAAATTAAGTGGACATAGTATAGAAAAAATAAAGCCGATAATCGGCCCAAATAGTATACTCTTTATATAAAAAATTAACTCCTGAAGTGTTGGGATTTTGAAAAATGGCGTTATCCAGATCAGTAAATGGGTATGTCTATTGCCAAATAATTTATTACTCACAAAATATTTAGTTCTTACCTTTAACTTTTCGCTTCTGTATAGTTTGTTTTGTTAAATTCATTTTTTGGGCGTATACAGGTGATTTTTTTAAAGCAAAAATTAAAGTAATTTTTTAACTTTCAAATTTAATAAATTCATTCACAACTGAATATTATTTTTAAAAAGGTTCATAAAATACTACATATCACCTTACTTTTTCTATTTAGGCTGGTTTTATGTATATCATTAAAGGATACGCTTACAAAGAATTGCAGATCATAATATATTAACTTCAAAAACAATGTTTAATTTTTGTTCCAATCAAATTCCTGGGATTTATTTATTTTTTTGTATCAAGTGTGGAGGTTAAAGCTGCTAAAACATATTTATCGGAGAGATTTATCAATAATTATACCACATAAATACAAGAACATTTTTTTGTACTGTTTTAATTTTTATGAAAATTTGGAATTAGGTTTCTTTCAACCTCTAGATCAAAGTTTATATATGCTTTATGTGTAATTTTAATTTTTAGGGGGTAAAAACCACCCCTTATTTTAAAAAAATAAAAAAATCATAGAAATAGACGTTATGCAACTTAAAACCATATCTAAATATATAAAATAAATATATTTTTATGTTGTGAGGTTTTATTTACATTATATTTGTAACGTTTCAATCCTTCAAAGACACCCTCAATAACGAAATTACAAACAAAAATGTTTTTTTTTTACCTTAAAATTATTTAATGACGTATATATAGTCGAAAAAAAAAATTAAATAGTTTTCGGTATAATAAATATTTAACCAACTCTTAAATACTCACCCTTTATGAAATTTACAAAAAAAAAATGTTTTTAACAAATTGAAAGGATTTGATGAAACATAACATATGCAAACTAAATATAATTTATAATTAAATTTTTGTAGTAGTAGTGTAAGTTTTTTATTTAAAACTTTACATTTCCAAAAAATAAGCATTCTAAACCACTAAAATTTATAGGATACATTGTTATTTATTACGAATTTTTTGCTTAGAATTCCACCCTTTATCAATTTCCGAAGTTATTTTTAATGTTATATTTTCTTTTCAGAAGGGGTGGGTTCCACCCCCTAGGTAAAATGACACCATGGCACTATATAAACTTTGTTTCTGGACTATTTTCTACTTACTGTCTAAATTTCAGGTCGATTGACCAGTACATTATAATTCGTAGGTCAAACCCCCCCTTTTTCACTGTACTAATACAACAAACAACAAAACAAGCATCAATAACTTAATATTTATTAAACTAAAAAAAAACCAAATTTTTTATTCATTACTTAATTAAATATTAAAAAGTATTCACTCAACTGCTTATCAAATTTTTATACAAGGTCAAAGTTCGGATTTTTTTGGGTTTTAAAAATTGTAGATCATGCAATTGCCAAAAAAACTTGTCCATACATTTTATCCTATAAAATACGCCATTTCTGAGAAAAAGCGATTCTAAAAATGTACTCAAGTTTTATTCCTTATACTATGCATAACTAAGCAGCCTATACCGGGTGTTTCAAATTGACTCTCACCATTGGGATCTCGGAAACTTTAGGAGATACGAAGATGGTTAAAGTGGAAAAAGTTGCGCAGTAATGTGACCAACAATATGCCGTTTAGAAAGTTTTAAAATTCCGAGTAATTCCGAGATATCCGGAAAAAAACGAAATTTTGGAAAATCGTTTTATTTTTTTCCTGGGTTTCTTTTTCAACGAATTCCAAAATAAATAATACATTTGTATTGTCACTTTTTTCCCCTCTATCGAATGGTGTTCATAGCTTGCAACTCGACGTTTTGTTTTTCCGTAACCATCATCAACTTTTTTTTTCTTATGGACGCCATATGGGAATTCCACAAATTTGAATGGCCCCTTTTATCACATTTTCAACGATGTATCATAAGTTACCCTTGTTGCCCGAAAAAACCGAAAATTAACTAGAATATTTTTATAACGTAGTTGGCTTTGATTTCTCAAATCGGTGACGTGTAAATGACATTCTGTGACTGTCAGTTGTGGTGTCGTTAAAAATGGAATTCACCAATGAAGAAAAACGAGATATGGTAAAACTTTATTACAAGAATTATAGGAACAGTGTGAAAACATCGGAAGTGTATCTTAACTCGTATCCCGAGAGACGACAACCTCATCGAACTTTATTCAAATTATTGGATAGAAACCTCGCTGAGTATGGTTCGTTTGAAAAGCCCAGACAAAAATATGGGGACAGGATGGATGAGGAAAGTAAAGAAAAAATCGTAAATGAGGTATAATTAATGTTAACATTCGTTTCAGGACGCAAAGTACCTAATCGATTATCTATTCGGAAAAAATGTTGACGAACGCGGAAATTTTCAAATACATACCGGGCATGTCGACTTTATGACTTTTGTTCGAATTTAGGAATTAGTTACTTTGCGATCAACGGTAAAAAAATATTAAACCGTTTATGAAAAACTAATACATATTTTGTAGATAAATAGAATCTAGGTAAATCCACACGCCAGATACACACTGATTTGGATGTTTTTCGCACACGTCTGTTTGGAGAGAGATCAGGAAAAATGGTTTCAAATGCTACAAAATCCACATATCGCAAAAACTGCACCCTGGTCATTCTGAAAGGCGATTACAATTTTGTGATTGGATACAAAAAGGGGACCCGATTTTCAAGCTTTTCTAGAAAATGTTATTTGGACAGATGAGAGCACTTTCACCAATTGTGGAATATTTAATCGAAACAATAAACACATTTGGGGCATAAACAATCCCCGGCAGTTTCGAGAATTACGACCCCAAGTGCGATTCAGTCTTAATGTCTGGGCAGGCATTTATAAAAATAGAATTTTGGGACCTCATTTTTTCAACGGAAATTTGAACGCTGAAATGTATTATCAGTTTTTGACGTCAACTTTTGAAGACTATTTGGACGATTTACCATTAGCAAACTACAACAGTATTTGGTTCCAACACGATGGTGCTCCACCCACAACACAGACAAGTATCTGATTATCTTTCCGAAAGGTTTGGTGACAGGTGGATTGGGAATAATGGGCCGGTAAGATGGCCAGCTAGGTCTCCAGATCTCAATGTCCTCGATACATTTTTATGGGGTACGTTGAAAAACCGAATTTATGGGCAAGGCGAATACCAAAATATCGCGGAACTTCAACTCAACATCGTTAGGGAGTTTGGAAGATTAAGAAGGAGAGAAATAAATCGCGCAGTTAATAACATACAGAGAAGAGTGGCGATTTGTTTAGAAAATGACGAGCAGCATTTTGAACATTTGTTAAAATTTTTTTAGTTTCAGTTTTTAGTAATTTTCTGTTATTTAAACTATTCGGTTGTCATTTGTTGCCTAGAGGCTTTCAAACGAACCATACTCAGCGAAGTTTCTATCCAATAATTTGAATAAAGTTCGATGAGGATGTCGTCTCTCGGGATACGAGTTAAGATACACTTTCGATGTTTTCACACTGTTCCTATCATTCTTGTAATAAAGTTTTACCATATCTCGTTTTCTTCATTGGTGAATTCCATTTTTATTGACACCATATCTGACAGTAAACACAGAATGTCATTTACACGTCACCGATTTGAGAAATCAAAGCCAACTACGTTATAAAATATTCTAGTTAATTTTTCGGATTTTCCGGGCAACAAGGGTAACTTATGATACATCGTTGAAAATGTGATAAAAAGGGCCATTCAAATTTGTGGAATTCCCATATGGCGTCCATAAGAAAAAAAAAAGTTGATGATGGTTACGGAAAAACGAAACGTCGAGTTGCAAAACTATGAACCCAGGAAAAGAATAAAACGATTTTCCAAAATTTCGTTTTTTTCCGGATATCTCCGGAATTACTCGGAATTTTCAAACTTTCTAAACGGTATATTGTTGGTTACATAAATGCCCAACTTTGCCCCAATTTAACCATCTTCGTATCTCCTATAGTTTCCGAGATCCCAATGGTGAGAGTCGAATTTGAAACACCCGGTATACGCATAATATGAGTAAAACTATATTAGTCGGTATTTTTAATACATTAATATTAAATGATAATTTTAAGAATATGAACTAAAAAGAAACTCAGTCCCTGGGGTAATGTACACATGTGGCCTTAAGCAACATCTGTCTACTGCTCAATTCTTGTCAAACATTTATAATAAGTCTCGGTTCATCACAATGTTAAAAAAAACTTACCACTAAACATATTTTAATCAAGCAAGCTGAAAATGACGCTGATGAACTCATCATAGAAATTGGAATTAATCAATACAATTCAACTGATGTACATGTTTTTATTGGTGAAGATGTTAATCTGATGGTATACTTATCGCTCGAACTTCAATTGGAAAAAGCATTTATTTTTAAAACCAGGCAAGGCTCAACAACTATCGCAAATATTTTTAACTTCGAGTTTATCGGTTCGTCCTTAATGTAAAAATTACATTTTATTTTTACATGCTATGACTGGCTGTGATACAATTTTTGCAATATTCCAAAGGGGCGAAACAACAGCTTTTAAATTAGAACACAGTTTTTACTTTGTTTACTATCACTATACTTTAAACTACGTCTTAAACAACGTACAGCAAGTCAAAATGCATATAGTGATAGTAAACAAAGTAAAAACTGTGTTCTCATTTACTTGTTAAAAATGAACTATCTCAAAGTAACGGACACCTCAATTCAAGCTTTTAAATTATTTAAAAAACAAGACTTTTGCTACATTTGCCTAAGTTTTTAAAAATATTAAATTTAATCCAAAAACTATAATTACCCACGGAATTGCATTGCATTGTATAGATAAGTTACGTTACTTATCTTTTGCAAAACTTACTCGAAATAAAAAACCTGTGCAATTAGCTTTTCTTCCTCCAAACTCGGCTTTTGCTTAACAATATTTTGATCGGGTATATTATCAGGTTTAAGAGTGGCTTGGTAATCAACTGAAGCCAGAAGAATGAGGTTGGAAGCTAACTGATAATGTATTGGAACCAATCCACACACTACTTCCACCTGCACCAGAGAAGCTACTTAATGCTATTTTTCTCAACTGCAAAGAAGGTTGTAATTCGAAATGCAGCTGCAAAAAATTGGTTTATCTTGTTTACCAGCATGCACCAGTTGTCAAGGCCAGTCATGTTCAAATGTTGAATCTTCAACAGAAAAAGATCCTTACATCAACGACGAGACAACTGATGTATCGCCGTTTGGACAATTTGCATCAACTCAGGAAGAAGAAGAAAAAGAAAAAGAAGATGGAGAAAGAAGAGAAGAAAAAGAACAAGAAGATAAAGAAGAAGATATTGATTAAGAAGATCTTCTTTCTATTAGGATTTAATAAAATAGACCATGAAGTGATCCTACTGGGAAAACCACGTTAAAAAAACGCGTCAAGTAGACCAACTCACAGGTAGCGTGGAAACGTGTGCATAGTATAGGAAATAAAACTTTAGTAAATTTTAAAATCTTTTGTTCTGAAAAATGGTGAATTTTAGGGGAAAAAGTGTAGAAACAATTTTTGTAGACAATTCCGTGATCTACAATTTTGTCTATTTTTATCATGAAATTAACCGCCTCGCTTAAAATTCAAAAAAATCCATTTTTGCGAACTTGTATAACATTTTTTGCACACATGGGATCGATGGGGACTTTTCACAATTTTATTATGATGGTATCCCTAACGTTCATGTAAATTTTCAGCTTCTTAGGAATTTATGAAAGCAAGCCTGTCTGTTTGGACCGGATAAATTAATTTTTCTACTACTGTATAAATAAGAAAACTTTGTGGTCCTAGCAACGCGAATGATAACGAAAGAGAACCTTTGTGTTACCTGGTTGCTAAGCGTTGCTAGCTACGAAAGTAATATTTTCAGCGCCTGGACAAAAAAGTAAGAGAAAAAAAAAAAGAAAATATGCTTGTGGAAAATATTAGGATTTATTTATAAAAAGTAACTAATTTATGACAAAATATTTTAAAAAACTAGGTTAGGTATTAACATTAAAAGTAATTGTGCAATTTAAGCAATTAGCAAAAGAAATTGGAGAACAGTTTTTAAATTTGTTGCTGGGGTATCGTTATCACCTTTAATACGTTAATATTCATATTTTTCACTGTTACTTCATTAGAGGAAATATTGGTAGGAATTTCGTGTAAAATCTTCTTTGAAATTTCCACCTTATTACTATAGGATTCAGCAATATATCCCTCCGCAACAGAAGAAGACTTCCAACCTCCATGCCTTTTTAAGTTCAAAATATCGACATCCAAAGCATTGGCAAGGAACGTAGTTGACGTTCTTCTAAAAGAATGGCCAGTGTATCTACTGATGTCTTCAAGCTTCAAAAACTTCGCAATTTCTTTAGGTACATTTGAAATAGTGTGCTTTCCAATTACTTGATTAACACATTTACCTCGTCCATAACGATACAATAAACGCTCATCTAGAGCATTCCTTGGTCTCAGCTTAATATATTCCTGTAGAAATCTGACATAAGGAACTGAGCCTTCATCGTTGGTTACTACAAAGTTTCTTTTAACTTTATTTTTAGACTCCACTATTTTTACCATAGCCACGTCATTTCTTATTTCTACATCACTTAGCTTCATTCTGTATATTTCATCTGTCCGGCATGCCCCAGCCACTCCCATAATGGCTATTACTTTCATTGCTAAGTAACTTTGATCAGGCGCGTTAAGTAAAAACTTTATGATTTCTTCTTTTTTAAAATTTTTTGACTTTTTTGCCTCATAACCATCGTTTTCCTTTTAATAAAAGCAACTAGTTTCTTGAACTCCGAAATATCTTGATTTTTGTTTACGGAAATTGTTAACTTGAGCATGGAATATACAGACCAGAGGGTTGGTGGTGATAAAGACTCGGATTTTTCTTGAAAATACGCCAACATCACATTCTCGTCAATCCGCCCCACATTTTTTGTAGCAAGCCATTCAGAAAACGATTTATATGATTGATGGTACCTCTCTTTAAATTTGTCTGGCAGAAGTGAGGCACACGCAAGGTCAGCTGCCTTTTGGATGCCATTTTCATATTCATTTAACATTTTAAAATGGGAATGGATTTATACTAAATTAACAATAATTCAAAATCTGACAAGTGCTGATGCCAGACAATGTGTTGCTATGGATTAATTTTTAACAGGTAAAATTTCAAAATCTCTGATATTTCTATTAAAACATGATGTTAATGATTATTAAATTATGCGATACATAGAACAGTAGCAGAAAAAATATAATACATTACACGATGCGAAAGGCCTTTCAAGTGTTTTTGGTGTGAGGTGTGTCACCTCATACCAAAAAGTAAACTTTTGCATCTTGTAATGTAAATAACTATTGTCGACGATTAAAGAAAAACACAGCATATTTTATTTGGAGAAAAAGTAGCTTTTCATGGCTTGCTCTTTATTATAAGCCTTACTCCGTTAAGCACGAGCGGTCCATAAAAAGCATTACTTTTTCTTCATATAAAATAATATACTATTAAAAAAAAAAGAAAATACAAGCTCCTGCCTGCTCTTGCACACGCTTCTTTTTTCCCTACTTTGCTTAATTTAACTTTATTTTAAAAACCCAATTTTTTAAATGCCCCCGGTCTAACATTACTCTATTTATTGAAAAAGCAAAACTCATTTAACTTTGGAGTCGAGTATTAAATTCAATACTAATATTGCATAGCAGTAATGGTAATTACCTGGTAAAGGAAACACTCGACTTTATATTTGATGTAATGATTTCATGTTCAAATACTTCTAATTGGCATTTGTGGTAAAGGAGCATGTTTGAGTGCGGATATAATGGTGATTTTATATTACCCTTACGTATCGTTAATGGCGATGGTTAATACCGTTGGTTACCCCGTTCAAAGTCGAGATGAAATAAATGTGCAATTTATTTTTACTTAAATACGGGGTCATTAAAGCCAGAATTGGCCGATATTTTTTTTCTACAAGCTCCCAACAAAAAAGCACAAAGTGCCATTTTTATGAATCCTTTTACAGTCCATTTGAGAAAGCCCCGAACTTCTTCCTTTGTTTGTTTCTTCTTTCTTAGAGTCTTTAGAGTCTATTGAGTAAAACCTGCTACCTTTCTCTTTAAATCTTTAAGTCTTATGTTAATAAACTACCTTTACTTTACTTAAGAAAATTACGGTATATTAATATTTATACTTTGGGCCTTTGTGGACTGTCCAAAGATAAAAAAATAATACTAAAGTTGTATTTTTAAAGATTAAGAAGAACTTCAAAAGAAAAGAAATTTAAGGATTATGTTTAATTCTTTATTTCATGCATAAAAGTGTGTGTCAAGTAAAAGTGGTGTTCGGGAATTAAATAATTTTTTAAATTAACCCAATATATTTTTTATTTTTAGTTTTAAACTTTAACCGTATTATTTATTATAGGCCGCATTCCTGTGAAAAAAGCCTTAAACATTGTACTTTTTTGAATCTATCAGTATAATTTTTTTTTTAATTTACCGTTTTTCTATTTTTCTTTAAACTTGTCTAAATAATCTCACTTTCTATTGAGATATACATTTAAGACCATGGCTGATGCGCTATGCGAATGACGCGGAAGAAAGCTTTGTAACGCATCGATCGTCTGCGCAGCAATTGGTTAGCCGGGTCACATGATCATGCTCTAGGGTGCAGAGGATGGGAGTAATTCGCTACCCCGTCTTCAAGGCAGTCGCTTTTAACTTTTTAAAAATGTATGATTGCTCTTAAAAATAAACAATATATTCTCGCGCTCAAGTTATTTTTCTTCTTTTTTCCAGAATAATAGCACAGCAATTCCGCAATAATAGGCACAAGGTAACTTATTATACTCAAACAAATAAAAATTGCAATTAAGTTTTTTTTCTGTTTAAGTATAAGTTTATAATGATTTTAAGTAAAATAAATATTTATTTTCCAGTGAACTTCAAAGAAATTTTGTCATGGTGTAAAGTATATCAAAAAGTTCAAGTAAACATTAAAAACATCAGATTAATACACCGGACAATCATGTAATAAAGTGTATAATGTAGTAAAATTAAATTTAAAATAAACCAATTAAGGTCCAAGTGTTAGCTTTTTATTTTTGAATGTATGAAGAAAAATTCACTCCTTCAAGTAGCATCAATATAAGAAAATGTCTTAGGCTAAAGGTTTTAATAAAAAGAGAAAATGTAAAATTTTCACCAAATGAAATAAAATATTTTTGCAAAAAAATACAAATATTTATAAATACAGCACTGAATAATCAACTTTATATTATATTTTTTTCTTATTTTAAGCTTAGCGTCAATAGCTGAAAAAGAGAAACATTCAAAAATAAATAAAAATTATAAATTTGCTGCCTTTTTTATATGTAAGGGTGTCAATTTGAAAACTTCCCACCCCTATTATCTCGAAACGGGTTAGGTTTTTATAAAATCGCTAGGACACGTCGATTTTATTATCGAGGGGGAACAATTTTTATGCAGAAATCACTTCGCCTCTTTTTAACCCCCTACCCTCCAGAACCTCCCCCTCAAAAATCTTAAATGACAATAGGGGTTGGTGATACCTCATTTGAAAGAAATTTTATTCTCTATTTGTATTTATTTTTAAATTTGAGTGCTGCGTTGCAAGTTAGGGTTATTTAAACATTGTTAAATTACTTATTATTAAACATTATTCCTGTAAGTGTTTTAATTAGGTTAAAGCTATGATTTGTATTGGAACGTGTTTGACCATAAAGAGAACCGGGCATTTCTCACTGAAAGTGTTTATCAATCCGACAAATTCTTTTGGTCATGAAAGATAATAAATTATTTTTCTTTTTTGTTTATTTTCGTTTGCAATGGAATTCGTCTCAATACAGTTTGATGATATGATCCGAAATTTAAAATATTATTTAGTGAACTTTCCTACCAGTCAATGTCATTAGGTATTTAAATCAGTTAAAATTTAATTTCGATAATTTGTGTGTTATTGTTAGTTACTATGGTATACACGCTTAGGAAAAGAATTGAAATGATTTTTATTTATGGCGAGCAAGGAAGATGCGCAAGAAGAACGGCAGAAGTTTTTATTAATAGAAATCCTAATTGTAATGTAAGTCACAGATTCATTTTGGACCTAGTAGCTAAATTTAATGAAATGGGTTCAGTTGGAAACAAAAAAAGGGCAAATCGGCGTGTTTTAAACGAAGATGCTCAAGTAGAGATTTTGGGAACATTCGTTGCAGAACCCACCAATTCTCTCCGTACAGTAGCACGTCTAACTGGAATGTCACATGAAACTGTACGATGAGCATTACAGTTACATAAATATCATCCGTACCATGTGCAAATTTTACAGGAACTTCATGAGGACGATTTTGATAGGAGAATAGAGTTTTGCGAAATTATGTCCAACTTAATCAACACTCGTGAAATTGTGGTAAGCAACATTTGCTTCAGTGATGAATGTACCTTTTTCCTAAACGGTCATGTCAATAAACGGAACTGTCGATATTGGAGTGACGACAATCCCCACATTTTCAGAGAGGGTGCAACACAGTGGCCACAAAAAATTAATGTTTGGGCCGGTATTCTCGGAAATGCTGTTATAGGACCGTTGTTTATTGAAGAAAACTTAACTGGAGAGCTCTACTTACACCTACTTGAGGATGTAATTGATCCTTTAATAACAACTGAACTGGAAAATCAAGTTGGTGGTAACATTTTGCAAGCAAACGAACTACACTTTCAGCAAGATGGAGCTCCGCCGCATTATTTTCGGCCAGTGCGGAGTGGTTGAATAACAGATTCCCTAACCAATGGATTGTAGAAGGGGACCGATAGAATGGCCTGCTAGGTCACCAGACTTAACGCCGTTAGATTTTTTTTTATGGGGGCACATAAAAACGGTTGTTTACAAAACTCAGCCTGATAATATCGAAGATTTAAAAAGAAGAATTACAGAGCAATAGGGCTATTCCAGAATAGGTATTTCAAAATGTTCGGGAAGAATCTGAGAATAGACTTTATTTTTGTTTGGAGAACAACGAAGAACACTTTGAACACCTCTTAAACTAAACGTGTTAATAAAATAAATTTTAGGTGTGCTTTTGTAAAGACCATAATTGTAACGACTAGGAAATGTTTAATAAAAATAATATTAACCTAAATAACATGTTCAATGCAAATCATAGCTTTAACGTAATTAAAACACTTACAGGAATAATGTTTAATAATAAGTAATTTAACAATGTTTAAATAACCCTAACTTGGCAACGCAGCACTCAAATTTAAAAAATAAGGTGCCAAAATGTAGAGAAAAAAAAGTTCTTTCAAATGAGGTATCCTCAACCCCTATTGCCATTTAAGATTTTTGAGAGGGAGGTTCTGGAGGGTAGGGGGTTGAAAGAGGCGAAGTAATTTCTGCATAAAAATTGTTCCCCCTCGATAATAAAATCGACGTGTCCTAGCGATTTTATAAAAACCTAACCCGTTTCGAGATAATAGGGGTGGGAAGTTTTCAAATTGACACCCTGTATAATTAGAAATATGAGAAGCAATAGAAAGTTAAAAAAGGTATTTTATTTCCTTTTCAGTTTGGATGAAAGCTAATTTTTCTTGTACTTAATGTCGATTTCTACTTTAGGACATTAACAAGTAATGCTAGGAATTTACACTAAGAATTTTCACTTACAGGTTAAAAGATTACGGTCATTGTTTCGAAAGTTGTGGCAATACCGGTTTTGATCAATTTTGGCATATAGGAGTTTTTTGAAAATTTTCGAAGGGAAACGTTTTGATTTCGAGATATTTATCATTAAACTCATCAAAAATCAAACTAACCTCATTTTCACTATTTCTCCTTCTTTTCTGCACACAATTCTTGATTTCTACACTAAATGGGTGGACAATATTTTATAATAGCTATTTATATAATTAGTATATAAATTAGGTCTTTATTAAACAAATATTTTTATGGCAGAGTGAGCTTGCAAGGGGGCTATAAAATGATAAGTCAATAAAGCCTGTCTATGTAGTCGTTATATACATGATCTTATGTAAGATTGCGATTGGATAATATGTAGTTTAATTAAAAGAAAAGCATACAGAGCGTACAGACAGTGGTGTAATGAAAAAAATTGCAAAGACTGATGAAGACGGAATCTTAGCTTTAAAACTTGTTTAATTAGATATCAATTTGTTGTTAAATATTTAATTAATTTTTAATAAAATTTTAAAAATTTTTGTTTTAACATTTGTTATTGACAATGACAGTTACTTTATTTTACTAGTAAAATAAAGTAACTTTATTTTGCTAGTACAATAAAGTGCTTCTTTATGGACAAAAAATTGTTCTATAAATACACTTTTTTGGTCAACCGTACATAAACTTTTTTGAAAACTTGTCTTGATAAAAAACCTACGTATACCACTATTGGTAAACATTTTTTGGCGAAAATGTTTCGTGTTTGAGATATCCATCATCAAACTTAAAAATTAAATTAAGCATTTTTGGCGAAAACGTTTTGATTTCGAGATATCCATCATCAAACTTGAAAACCAAACTAACCTCATTTACACTATCTCTCCTTCTTTGCACAGAATTCTTGATTTTCACACTAAATTGGAACAAAATATTTTAACAACACCTTTTAAAAAGTTGTTTTTATACTTATTTTATACCTATTTTTCAATACATTGCAAACCTTCATTTTTAAACGCCGCAAACATGGCCGCCCCGTTTGCAAATAAAACTTTGCAATTTAATGGAAAAAAGGTGTCAAATTAACATAAAAATAGGTTTTTATAAGGTGTTTATAAAATATTATGGGCCACTTTAGTTTAAAAATCAAGAATTGTGTACAAAAAAAAAGGACAATATAGTGTAAATAAGGTTAGTTTGATTTTGGATATAAGAAAACGTTTCCTTCAAAATTTTTTTCTATATTTGTAATCAGCGCCCCAAAAACCCTCGTATACCAAATTTGGTCAAAATCGGAGTTGCGGCAACTTTCTAGATAATTACCTGCAAAAAATCATCAAAATCGGCGTTGTGTCCGATAAGTAAAATTTTATCCAATTTTTATTTCTTAATGTTAGTGTAAATTTAATGTAAATTCTTAGTGTTAGTTGTTAATTTCTTAAAGTGTAAATCGACCATTAATTAACCACATATATCTCGTTTGTAAAGCAAAAACCTACTGACTACAATTGATAGACTCGAACTTACCGATAAATAGGATGGTTTAAATCCATAGTCGCCAGTTTCTCTAGCCTTAGAAGATATTATATTGTCAGCCTTTTTAATAGGTACAGCAGGAGACCATTTTAATGTTTTTTGCATTTTATAAAAAAAGTATAAAAATATGTTATAGTTATGACTGACAGCGTTTTATGACAATGACAGGAATTTCATGAAGTATCAGGTGAAGTTTTAATAAACATGAAGTTTATTTATAAAGTAATCTTTGCTTTGCTTAATCAAATTTTTTTAAAACTTTTTTTATATACACTGTAAAAAAAATATTGCACAACAAAATTGTAATAATAAAAAGCAGTTTAGATTATTACAAAACATTTTTTGAAATTTACTAAACACCCATCATAAATTACTTTGCAATATAATATTATATATTTTGTAATTTTACTAAACCCATTCTATTTCAAATGTTAGGAAATTTAAATAAACTGTACTACAAATTTATATGCGATTCATTTTCATTAAGTTTGTGAAAGTAGCAACATCTTTGTTGCATTTTTACCAAACATTTACGAAAAATCTGTTTAGTAATATTACAATACCAACATTGTAGCTTCATTAAGCACATTCTAGAAAAAATGTTTGATAGTTTTGATTTGTAAATTTACTATGGAATTTATTATATAAAGTGGTTTATATTAAGACTAAACTGCCTCGAGCGGATAATGGTATTAACAAAATAATATGCATCGTAAGATACACATATCGATAATGACGCTACTAACAAGAGAACAAGAGTACACCGAATTTAAATCTCCCGCGCTTCTCTGTAAAATATGCCTAATAGTAATACCACAAATGCTACTTCTTAGGGTTTAGGAGTCCAACTCATAAGATGAACAAGTCTTGGGGCCCCGATCTAATAGACTAGAGATAGAAAAGTTAATATTTTTCTTAACTGTGGTACCAGTATGTTTTGAATTTTTCTGCAGCACTTAAATGTTGTAGTAGTGACAAAAATCAAAACACATAGCTTTTTATACGATGTTAGCATTTTTATAAGTTTTTATTCTAATGGTGTATATTTTTAACAAAATTAGGGGTTGAATATTGATACTAATTTTACACCTGCTCCGATTTATGGTACTTCTCTTAAAGATATTTAATTTTTTTATACATTTACCAAATGTTCCGTTCCTTTCAAAGAAAGTTTCTTTGTATATTATATATATATATATATATATATATATATATATATATATATATTATATATATATATATATTTATATATATATATATATATATATATATATTTATATATATATATATATATATATATATATATATTTATATATATTATATATATATATATATATATATATATATATATATATATATATATATATATATATATATATATATATTATATTCAGGGTGATTCAGTTGAGTGTCCTATTAAAAGTTCGGGAAAAACCCAAAAAAACAGAACTTTTAAAATTTTTTAAGATTATAAAGGTAAAAAACTATATTTTTAAAATTTTTTGGGAATATGACGCGTTGCCAGATCTAACGGAAACCAATGGCAACAGTAATTTTAAATGGAACACCCTATTTTTTATTGCAATTTCGGATTCTACAGGAATTCTAATTACTTTGTGTTAATATCTTCCTATACCTATATCTAACCGTTTTTGAGAAAATAATTGATTACTATTTTTTTAAAAAACATCCCTTGTCAAAAGGTTTGATTTTACGAGCCTAACGGGGCTGGGTACAGAAATTTTTTGAAGCTAGTAATGCATGATTTATAGGGTTCAGAGCTAATGGTATATGTCTTACAGGGTGTCCCAAATAATTTGCATTTTACTGAAATTTAGTAATGATTAAAACTTAATTTTTAAAATCCAAAAAAATTTTTTCTCATTTTTAAATAGACCAATTTACTCCCCATCTAAGAATATCTTGGGGGAAAATCAAAAGGCGGGTATAAAATGATAGAAACCACAGGTTTGGAAAATCGGGCACGTCAATTTTTAACGAATTAGATCTTGAGGGAAGAGCAAAAAAACAAAAAAATTAACATGTTTCCGGGTTACTGAAAAAGGTGGGCATTTTAAAAAATTTAATTATTAGTTCTTTTTTTAGATATGTTTAAATCATATTTTTTTTTGAAAAAAAAAAAATTAAAACAAAAAATTAAAATTCCAATTTTTAAAAAACGGGGGAAATGGTTGAAACATAAAAACATTTTTGAAAATTTTTATCTATTAAAATGGGGTAATATAGTGTTTTAAAAAAGTTTAAGCATTAAAATTTCGGTAAAAAAAAGCAAATTTTTTTAACTTAAGACATATACCATTTTATTTCAGATCCTATAAAAACATGAATTAGCCCAAACAAAATTTCTGTATGCTCGAGGACGAAATATCAAACCTTTTTAATTGATGTTGCAAAAATAAATTTAAATTTTTTTCTCAAAAACAGGGATAGGAAAATATTTAAAAAATTACAAATTTTAAGGAAGAAGTAAAAAAATAGGGGGGTTCCATTTTAAAAACAAGTTTCCATTGGTTTCTAGATCTGCAAACCGGAAAAATTTTAAAAATGTTTTAACCTCTTTTCGTGTCCCAAATTTTTAAAAAAATTTTTTTTTGGGCCAAATTTTTAAAAAACCAACGTGAATCACCCTTATATATATATATATATATATATATATATATATATATATATATATATATATATATATATATATATATATAAATATATCCTTCTAAAGGGTTTCCTGCAAAAACATGCCTGTTACCTTGCAAATCCAAACAAAAACAAAAAGGGCTTGGTTTATATGTGTAAACATTTCCTCTGCTACTATAATTTTTAAGTTTACAGGTTTTGTAATTGACACTATTCAAAGCTCTTGATTGGTCCATACATAAAATTGAAAATAGTTTTTATAAATCACTGAGTCGAGAATAAATTGCCCTTTGGCAATATTTTATTTCAAAAATTGCAATAAATCTGGTTTTATTTGCTTTTTTTAAGTTTCTTATGCTTCGTAAAAAAACTCTAATTGGTCTATATATATGTTTTTCATAGAATTGCTCTTTTATACCCCCGTTTTAAGTGCCTATATGAAAATATCTGGATTTAAAGGCTCATTTTAAAACAAGTATTAATTATATCAGCTTGCTTTTTCAAATATTTATTCACTTTTTGTTTTTTATGAAGTCAAAGCCATTTAAAAAAAAAGATGTAAATATAATATTTTTAAGATATAAGAAAATGACTAGACATATCGATTATCTCTGACTGAAATAAAAATCCTCGAAATTGGTCCCTTATGGCCATGCCAACAGGGGTGAGAATAGTTCAGGTCCGCAATAAGATATCCGCGAATAAGACATCATGAATACTTATATATTATTTCGGTCAGGTAGAAATACGACCCTGTACGGACGGTTGCGATAATTAGATCAACCAACCCTAATAGTATAGTCTGTCTCAAAGTATATCGACGGACCATACCCCAATAAACCCTTAACGATTTTATTACCTATTGTTATTGGGTAAACCCATTTGTTCATAAGGGCAGGGTGGGCCAGGTATTTCTTGAGTATTAACCATAAGGAATAAAAATATTTTGGCTAATATTTTAGTGGCAGTGTTGAATAACCGTTTTTACTGTGTGTTTCGAAAAACTTGTTTCACGAGAATATAACTATGTCGCGTCGAAATCATTTGTCATTAGATGCAAAACAGGTTGTGAAAAATGTGTATGAAACTTTTATCAGTAGAGGTCTAATTAAGCAAGAAGCTTTAAAAGAAACCTGTCTATTTACAAAAACTCCAATATCATCGATAAAGGATATTATTATTGGTGAAGAATTGAACAAAAGAAAAAAACGTAGTGATTTTCAATCTCACCGTATAGACAATAGTGATCAGGACCTAATAAGAAGAAAAATATATTGTCCTTATGAAAGCAGAGTTATTCCTACCTTGGATAAACTGAAAAAGAAGCTAGACAACGACGAAACCAATGTAAATATTAGCCGTGTCACCTCCATAGAGTTGTTTGTAAATGGGATTTAAATACCGCAAAATAGACAAAAGACAAGTAGTAATGGAATCGCACAGATTAGACACTTGGAGATTTAATTACCTTTAAGAAATTAAAAGATATAGGTTAGAAAACAGATCCATAATTTTCCTTGATAAAACATGGTTCGATACACACGACACAGTATCCAAAGGATGGGTGATTCCAGTCAAAACTCTCAGACGAAAGCACCTTCAAATAGAGGAAAACGCATTACCATAATACACGATGGTTCAGAAGACGGATTTGTCCCAAACTGCTTGCTGTTGTCTGCAAAGAATATTAATGATTCTAGCTTGAATTATCATGAGGATACAAGTGCACAACTTTTTAAAAACTGGTTTCAAAATTATCTTTTAAAAATTTTCCAAACAACAGTGTTATTGTCATGAATAACGCAAGCTACCACAGCCGTCTGCTACACAAAGCACCAGCCTCATCAAGTTCAAAAACTGAAATCCAGGAATATTTGTTAGAAAATGATATTTATTTTGAATTCAGTTACAAAAAAACGCATCTTTTGGAAGTCCTAAGTTTATATGCAATTAAAAAACAATGTATGTGATAATTTGTCTTACGGCTTTCTCCGTATCACTGTATTTTTAACCCCATAGAGCATTTGTGGAACCAAGTAAAATCAAAGATGAGAGCAGAAAATGTTACACCTACTTTAAGTCCCAGTGTTATAAATTTTATAAAAATGTAATTACTAACATATCAGTTGAGAGCTGGAAAAATTCACTACAGAAATTATAATAATTGAGGACTCTTACATTTCTATCCAAAACAACATAAATCCTATTGTAATTAATCTCAATGATGACTTTAATAGTAAAACAGAATTAGATTTAGATATTTAGATTAAAAAGGTTATTATGTATAGATAATGCAGTTATAAATTTATTAAAATTTTGCATATATTTAATTTCTTAATGTAATTTTAAGATTATGCTTACCTAAATAAACAATAAATTATAAATCTTTATATTATTAAAGTCCGCCTCTAATGTTCTGTCCTTTAATACCTACCGATCCGCAGTTTTATTGCTGTCGGCAAGTATAATCCATAAAAAAGAATGGAAAGATAGCTAATTTTGAGGGTTTTTACTGCATTCAGAAGCAGTTGAGACTTTTAGTCAATTTCTTATATCTTGAAAAATACTATACATAAATAATTCGATTTTAATAAAAACACACGGTTAGCATCAAAGTCTTTTTATTTTACAATAATAAATTTATACAACACTTATAACAACAATAAAATTTCTTACAATATACACATAATTATGGCATAAGAAAGTCTTTGGTACACATTAGAATCGTTAATAAAATATTTTAAACATTATAAACTAAAATAAAGATATTAAATATAAATAATAATTTAAAGAGATGTTTGCGTACCACAGCTCTATAAACGACGTATGTAATTAGTAAATTAAAAAAAAAACTTATCCTAAAAAGGACCGCAAATGCTCTGTATTATCTTTAAGGTGTAACATTTTTTACAAACGCAATTCATCTTGCGTATAACAAGATTCATTATTTAATTCATGTTATGCAAGTCGTTGCCATTTTAGTCTAAAGGGCTTATCAATGGAAATTAAACATATTTTACCGGCACTTTTCATAATTTATTTGCTTATGACCAGCCGAAGTCTGATGTGGATATTGCATTCACAACCATTTAATATATGATAACTCATCTGTTTAAAAGTTATATTATTAAAATATTTATGTAATAAATAACACCGATCAGTATGATACTAGCGGTAAATATTCTGAGATAAGGTACTTTTTCTGTACAATTTAATGTTGTTTTTAGATTTCACATCCGATGTTTCGCTCCTCGGGCATCATCATCAACCTCATTTTTCAAATAGTGCTTTATATTCTGATTTTTACAATGTTTAACATGTTGTACTTTGAAAGCCATATGATATTTATTTTAAGAGAATATATACCTTTAAAGTTGGTTCTGATTTCGGCAATTTTTATTTGTTTTTTTTTTTTGTAAAAATAAAATGTTAGTATGGATTTTGGTAGACTGAAGTTATTTAAATAGAGGAAAGGCAGATTTCAAATAAAAACTGTTTTACAAAATAGAAAATTTTAACAAAATTTTAATTAAATATGGCGCCTTTCACTAGTCGTGAATAAAATTGCTTGGCAAAGGGATCAGTCTACAGCTTTTCAGGTAATTCAAAGAATTATGAGTACTAAAAATATTACAGCAAGTATTCAAAATAATGACCCTTCTCTTACAGCCCTGGAAATA
The DNA here is from genome assembly GCA_019359885.1 of Listronotus oregonensis. Classification (NCBI taxonomy): domain Eukaryota; kingdom Metazoa; phylum Arthropoda; class Insecta; order Coleoptera; family Curculionidae; genus Listronotus; species Listronotus oregonensis. The sequence goes on from JAHBCN010005131.1 coordinate 31,247, forward strand.
TCTCAAATATGAAGACAAAATACATTTTACGTTCTTTTAATTACGATTCTAGAGCTTCATATAATGAATCCATTATAGTCCTAGGACTATATTGGAACCATTAAAGTACTAAGTCCGTAAAAATGTGACATTTTGACACCAAAAATGACGCTTAAAATAATGTCATTATGACGCGCCAGAAGATGAACTATTTTGTTTTTAATTGTTATCTATGGAAGCCATGCGTTGGCCAGTATAATTTTTAAAGAGTTGTGATCTTTATACTATAGAAGGTTAAGTCCTTTTATAAAGTAAAATTAATTTTAAAATTTAACCATTGGAAACGTTAACAAATAACTCTTTAGTGCCTAATTATTAGGTGTTTGATTGTTTATTAGTAATGTGTATTTTTTTCTTAGACAACTATCAAAATTTGAGGCATTAAGCTTAAAAGTATGTTTTTTTGTTAAATTATAATATATTGATTGTAATTTAACAAAAGGGGACCAATCACTAATCAGCAAGCAAGGCGGGGTATATACCCCTCCGCGCTGACCAATCAGGTACTCGGAACAAAAAAGAAAGGTTGTAGACTTATATTTCTTTCTCTTTCGCAAGATTGTTCTTACGATCGAGTGAAATGGCTGCCTCTAGTAGGTATATGTTTAAAGTCCGAAACATAGTAAATTGGTAAAAATGTAAGGTAAATATAAAACAATATAGCCAATTGTAGCCTTTAGTTTTTGAATTATATTGTATATGTTACCCCGTATCGACTTGAGATACCAACTGCTGAGGTAAGCTATTTAAATCACAAAAAAATTTTACCCTGTATAAATGTTATTTAATTTGTATTTATACCCAGCATTATTCCTGTAAGATATTACTAAGTACTTGGATTAGTCTTTTGTGTTACGATATTTTTTGTACTTGGTAGAAAATGGGCTCATATGCAAATTTAAAATCGTACAAAAACTAACTAATATAGTTAAATAAACACATGTATAATAATATTTTTGTTTATTTTAAACTTTTAAAATTAAATCAAGGTGATTTTGACCTGCCTTTAAATTAATCATGCTTAAATATTCTGTCCTTTTTGAATAAAATTAAAATTGATCAGTCATTATTCTAATAAATATATTGTCTTAATTTTTATGGAATTTTTATTCTTTTAAGCAAAATCTGAATATATTTTATTCATTAAATAAACTTTGTCCTTATCGATACAAATAAATGTAAATTTATTCGGATACTTTTTAATTTGCCCTGTAGTATAATTTTCTGGTGTTTTAATATGTGTAAATCTATTTCTATACATAAAATAAACGGTCTTAAATATAACAAAACTTAATTTACATTTAATTTAATCGGAAGTAACAAGTACTTAAAATATTTTAAGCTGTTCAAATTTAAAATATCCAGATCTAGTTTTAAAATTCCGGAAAAAAAACAACCTTTTTATAAGTCACTTACAAATTTTTAAAAATGTCTTTTAAAGTGAAAAAATAAATGACATACGACTAAGATGTCACAGAAAATTAGGAAAACTAATGCCCTAGTTTTATTTATCAATTTGTTCAATTGTAAAATACTTTTATTTATTTCATTCCTTACTATAAGCCTAAAATAAAAATTGATTAAAAATGTTAAAAACTGTCTTAAAGTTTTAAAGTTTATTGCGAAAAATTGTTGAATTTAAAATTTATACCAAACAGCTTGACAGTTATTGACCAAAAACTATTTCCAGGGTTGGGTTTTAAAGTAGATTCTAGTCACTTTAATGATTATTTTTTAGGTCATAAACAAAATATGCTTTAATAACCTTAAGCACAAATTTGTGATAATGAAATATGACAGATTTATCTTTAATACATTCCATATTTACATTCAGAATTTAAACTTTTTTAATAATATTAAAAATTCCTTAGCTATTACATCATTGCTTAGTTTAAACATGAAACACATAATATTTCTTTTTAAGAAACTTACATTATAAGCAACTCGCAAAAAATAATTAAAAAACAACACGTATCCATCTACCCTGTTTTATTTTATATTTATCTTGAAAGTAACAGTATAAATTTTAACATTTACATCTATCACTTTTTCACTGCAGCGTTAGTCTTTTATTATTTTTAAATTAAAATGGAACTCGAAAAATACACAATTTTTATACATAAACTTTTATATATATATATATATATATATATATATATATATATATATATATATATATATATATATATATATATATATATATATATATATATATATATATATATATATATATATATATATATATATATATATATATATATATATATATATATATATATATTATATATATATATATATCATATTTTTATTTATATCCCAGAGTTTCTTCGATATAAAAAAAAATCCAAAAATTGAACTCAATATCTTAAAAATTTCTGCTGGCGCCTAGAGGAGTTCCCTTTTCCATTTAAAATACATGGGAAAAATTTGTTTTTTCTTATTTTCAAAATAACTATATGAACAATTTTTTAAAAATTGTGGTCCTAAATATCTTATAGGATATTTAATTTTCTACAAAATCGATCTCTTATAATTTTTTCCTAAACAGAATGGAAATAAAGTTTCAGAGACCAGAATAAGAGGAGAAGTTTTTAATGATGCAATAATACAAATCATTTACTTTTCAACAAGGATACAATTTTTATTTTATTTTATTTTGACTTTAAATACAAAATATTACTGTTTACACACTAAATATAATTAAACCTCGCCAAAACGGTGTTTTATTGTGATTTAAAGTCAAAATAAAATAAAATAAAAAATTTTCCTTGTTGAAAAGTAGATTATTTGTATTATTCCATCTTTAAAAACTTCTCCCTTCTTCTATGCTTTGTAACCTTATTTCTATTTAGTTTAGTAAAAAAAATATAAGAAATCGATTTTGTAGACAATTAAATTTTCTATAAGATAGTTAGTACTGAAATTTAAAAAAAATTGTTCATATAATTATTTTAAAACTAAGAAAAAAAAATTCAATGTATTTTTAATGGAAAAGGGGATCTCACTATGAGCCAGCTCAAATTTTTAGATATTAAGTTCATTAAGGACTTGCAGCAAATTTATTTTTACTTTTTAGATAGAAAATTAAAAATTATTTACCATTTACTGTAAGATATTTGATAAAGTTTATTGCTTTCGTAATATTTTTAATGGTTTTCTTATTTTCAATAAAATATTTTTTAATTAATAATAATTAACAGCTTAAATATTTCTAAAATTGATGTTTTTTGGTCATTAAATTTGTTAAGAAACTTTATTTGATTTGTCGTTTACACGTCAAATTTAATAGGAAATTGTAAATACCTTTTAATTTTCTATCTAAAAAGTAAAAATATATTTGCTGCAAGTCCTTAATGAATTTAAACAGAGTACAATGCAATTTCAAAGCGTTAATATTTCAAAGCACAATAATCGGAACGCTCGATAACAAGGAAAATTTTGCTCAAAAGATGATTGAATCCATAGGAAAAGTTTAAATTACAACTTACCTACGTTTAGCTAATTTAAAAGAAACATAAGTTTATTATTACAAACTATCCATTATTAGTGTACAAAAATGATTAGAAAACAGTTTCTTATATTACGTCGAATGCAGATTGAGCATCGTATACATATATATTATAACACATTTATTTAAATATACACGTATGTTTTATAATAAACTATGTATATAACTTAATCTATTAAGGCACTTTACTTGACCTTAATTTACCCTGTTCTTAATTATTTATAAATATAGTTTTAAAATTATACACCTTGTTTTGCTCCGAAATTTGTAATAAAAAATCTTTAAAAAATTCGTTGTGATGGTATATAGGTAGGTATAGTAAATAACGTTATATCTTTGTCTTGTATTTAAAACTAAAGTGGCTTGCATACAAATTGGACTGTTATTAAGTTTTAAAATATTTAGATTTTACATTAGAAAAAATTATTATTAATAATATGCAAATCTTTTTAAGTATGTTGTGCAAATCTAGGCAGTAAAATTCGTGTTTTTTGGCTTTTAAATTAAATATTTTAAAATTATTTTTCAATATATTAGGAATATTTATACTCACAACGTTTGTTTTATCAACAACTACAAAGCTGACAAGTTTTTAACGTCAACAAAAAAATGGTGAAAATCGGTGAGAAAAATGGTTTTGCTGCATTAAAGTAAACATTCCATAGTTAGTTACTCCAAATACATGATGAAAGAATGATATTTTTGTTTAACTGAACTGAAAAAAGATTTTATTTATGAAATATATTTAGTCCAGGAAGAATCGGTACTTGCGCCGAGAACTATTCCATCTCAATTTTTTTAATATGATATAAATGCATGTTGTGTGTGCCATATTGTTTAAACCAAAATTGTTTAAACAATCGCAAGGAATTATTATTTTACAACCGAATTTTTTTTTTCATATTGTATTTTAAAATACAAATAAAAAAGGTCATATGACTTTTTAGAGTAAAGTTAGTATTTGTGGAGATATACATTTTTAAAGGTTCAAGAAATCTCAAATTTGGGTACTTTTGCCTCATAAAAAATATATATAAAAAGAATAAATTATATATTTTTTTATTTTTATTTTTCATACAATAGTGAATGATATTCTTAATTGAGATTTTAAAAAATTTCATTGTTTTTATCTGTTTTTTAATTGTTTATTACGCGCGCTCACAAATATGCGTCCTTTACCTCACAATCTCTCTGACTACCGTCTCTCGATACGCTGCATTGGCCTCTCTGTGTCTTGATTCATTATTTATTATTTATCTTAAAAACTATCAAATTAATCAAAACTGTAAAAGAGAGCAATGTTAAGCAATTTAAAAAGGATCGTATAAAAAAATTTGGATGGAATAGTTTTCAGAACTCATGCATAGATTCCTCCTAGACTAATTGGTATAAAAATTACAGGTTTTATAAAAAAACCACCACACATAATTTGTCAAACGCACCTTTCGCAAAAAAAGTCCAAAATTTAAAAAATAAAATATTAAATAAACGCGTCCAAGTGTTTTTCAATAATATACATTGGTTCTAAAAATATTATAGGTTTTCCATCCTTATTGCTCACGCAGTAAAAACTTACTCTAGCTAATGCAACAAAAATGACAAATTCCCGTAAAAGCTCCAAAAATTTCGGGATTTTTGGGAACCCTCAAAATTTACAACCTCATATTTTATTTGTAGTCAAACCATAATAAAACTTTACCTTACTCACAAAGATATAGTATCAATTAGAAAAATTTATTGATCATAGTAACTTTAACTACTAACAATTTTTTTTCTATTGCTTTGGTAAGGGAACAAACAATGTGGATTTTTTTTTCTGACAGCTCATGCCAGATTTTTTCCACCAAATCTCCTAATCTTACCTTAATTAATGACCAGAAATTTTTTCCCATTCGCGCATTTTTCTAACAACTACAGGGTGTAAAAAGTATGTTGCTCACGATTTTAATGAGCGATAGTGGAGCTCAAAACAAATGAAAAAGATTATATGACATATGTGTCAAAACTAAACAGATTTTTTTTTAAACGACATCAAAGTAACAAACTTTGATACCAATTATTTCTGGAAAGCTTAACAATTGGCAACTTTCATCTTAATCGCTCATAGGTAAATTAATTTGCTTTTAAAATAAACTAAGTTTTAAATGTTTTAGTCTACAAATAAAAATAATAATAATAATGTTTCCCCCATTTAAAAAGTTTAAAAACAATTGGCAACAGCGCTTCCCGTAGCGTGAAGTCCGTCAAGTAGCGGTATTTTTGTCCGTTTTTTATTACGTGCGTTGGAGTTCAAAATGTTGAAGTCGGGAATACGCCGAATGTTTTTAATTTACAGCGAAGCAAACCAAAATGCTAATCTAGCAGCTCAAATTTACATGAAAAATTTTCACAACGGCCTCATCGGAGCAGTAGAGTGTTAAGAGTACGCGACAACTGGTTCGTCGAAGTGAGGTTTGTATAGATCGATATTTTGAACAACTAATTTAAAGTCAAATGTAGCTGTTTTTTTATAATTAAAGACTTTCTTATCTTTAAGCAAAATAAAAAAGTGCTGTTTTAAAACATAATAATGTGTGTTCTTAACATAGATATTAAACAACTATGAAGAACACTGATAAATAAAACTACTATGTTTTTTTACCACTAAAATATATTCACAATTATTGTTACTGCAGTTTCAACTCACAGAGTCATTTTCAAACAAAAATCTTTTTCAGACTAAAGTATCAATACAAAAATAAGGTGAATTTATACCTCTAAGTGGTAAATATATTCTTAGGAAGCGGCGGAGCAATTAACAGTTTATTATGGTTTGGCGACAGTAAATAGCGGGAAAATACAAGTTCGGTTTGGTCATTAAGCAGATGTACATTATTATTTTTATTGCCTTTGTATATTTCTAGGGATTCCAGATAGTTTAATTTATGGCCCTTGGTTGAATAGTGTAATATTTCTATATTATTTAAATTGAGGAATTTGTGTTTTTGTTCTAAACAATGATTAGCAAAAGTAGAGTCTGTTTTTTGTAGTCTATATGATCTAAAATGTTCTAAATAGCGAGTTTTTATGCTCCTACCGCTTTGTCCTATATAAAAGTTATCACATTCTGAACATTTCAACTTATAAATTATTAAATTTGTTGGTTTTATCTTTAGCGTTATAAATAATATTCGATATATTGTTCTGAGATTTAAAAGTAACTTTAATATTGTGTTTGGATAGAGTGTTGGCTATCTTTTCTGATAGGGTGCCGTAGATCAATTTTTTCGAAATAAGGATACATATTTTTGGTTATTTTCTTGATCTTGTATCTTGTATGCAGCGAGTTTATGTTGGATAGGGTGGAAAGAGTCATTGGGGATAGTAATACCTGTAAATGTTGGTTTTCGATAAACTTTAAAAGTGCACTGATTATTTACGTGGGATATGGTTAGATCTAAGAAATTTATTTCATTGTTGTCTTCTTTTTCTAAAGTGAATTGAATTTTTGGGTGAACACTGTTAATATAATGTAAGAAATTCTGAAGTTGTCTGTTTGTACCTTTAAAGCATGCGAGAACATCGTCAACATATCTGTACCAAAAGTGAATATGGTTTTTGCCTAGATCTGAACTAAGAATTTTATTTTCTATATTGACGATGTTCTCGCATGCTTTAAAGGTACAAACAGATAACTTCAGAATTTCTTACATTATATTAACAGTGTTCACCCAAAAATTCAATTCACTTTAGAAAAAGAAGACAACAATGAAATAAATTTCTTAGATCTAACCATATCCCACGTAAATAATCAGTGCACTTTTAAAGTTTATCGAAAACCAACATTTACAGGTATTACTATCCCCAATGACTCTTTCCACCCTATCCAACATAAACTCGCTGCATACAATTCAATGATACATAGAGCACTCTCTTTGCCTCTCTCTGAAGAAAACTACGAGAGAACTTTTTACCATTGAAAATATTACAATCAAATAAATTCTCCAAACAAACCATAAAGAAATTAATAACCAAAAAACAAAAACTAGCTTTTCAAATAATCTATCCCAAAAAATTTAAAAATCAAGAAAATAACCAAAAATATGTATCCTTATCGTATTGCGGCACCCTATCAGAAAAGATAGCAACACTCTATCCCAAAAACAATATTAAAGTTGCTTTTAAATCTCAGAACAATATATCGAATATTATTTATAACGCTAAAGATAAAACCAACAAATTTAATAAATCAGGAGTTTATAAGTTGAAATGTTCAGAATGTGATAACTTTTATATAGGACAAGCGGTAGGAGCATAAAACTCGCTATTTGTACATTTTAGATCATATAGACTACAAAAACAGACTCTACTTTTGCTAATCATTGTTTAGAACAAAAACACAAATTCCCTAATTTAAATAATATAGAAATATTAACTATTCAACCAAGGGCCATAAATTAAACTATCTGGAATCCCTAGAAATATACAAAGGCAATAAAAATAATAATGTACATCTGCTTAATGACCAAACCGAACTTGTATTTTCCCCGCTATTTACTGTGAACCATAATAAACTGTTAATTGCTCGCCATTCCTAAGAATATATTTACCTTAGAGGTATAAATTCACCTTATTTTTGTATTGATACTTTAGTCTGAAAAAGATTTTTGTTTGAAAATGTATGACTAATTGTGAATATCTTTTAGTGGTAAAAAAACGTAGTTTTATTATCGTGTTCTTCATGATGATTAATTACCACTAGTAACTAATAGCATCAATTTTTTATTAACAATAATTTAGTAAAGTATGTTTTATTTAAAGACTTTCTTATCTTCAAGCAAAACAAAAAAGTGCTGTTTTAAAACATAATAATGTGTGTTCTTAAAATAGATATTAAGCTTAGTTTTGTGGTGAGTGCAATTATTTTTAAATTACAAAATAAAAACCCCAAATAAGGTAGAAAAAAACGTAATTTTAACACAAGGGAGACTGGTACATAAAAGCTGCGGAGCTGTATACCGTCAAAAAAAAATAGAAAATAGGCCAAACAATAATATAATTGTTTTTTACTTAAATTTATTTCCAAAATAAATATTAAAATAAATTGCAAGTAGTAATTTTTATTATTTTCTATTTTGTTTTGGGTTCTGCAGCTATTATGCACCATCCGCCTTTATGTTCCTAAATAAACATCTCTTTAAAAAAGTGTAAATTTGTAAATCTCGCAAAAAACGTTCGATGTTCGATGTGAGGAAGCGGGCGCGGTGTGACCAAATTTTTTAAATTTTGAAAAGCCATATTTTGAAGACAATTAGCTTTTGACCTATGTGTTTTGGCTTTTTTGGTTGTTTTGAGCTTTAGTATCCCTTTATAACATCGTGAGCATCATACTTTTTACACCCTGTATATTCGAGATAAAATACATGCATTACCATGGTAATCTATCAAAAAAACACATTTTGATAGGTAAACTGATGTGAAAAATTCCTACTAAATCTCTTACCATCTTGAATTAAGAAAAAAATTTTTTCTTGAGACTCAGGATAATTTTTAAAAAATTCGTGCACTGCCAAAATTTCTGGTATTAATTTAAGCTGTAGGAAAATTTAAGTATTATTCGTCCTTTCTTAACAAATACTCCACTATCCTAAAATCTCACTTGTAAAAAAAACAGTCTCTTTCAGTTCATCTTACTTAATCTTACTGTCTAAAAACTAGTACTTTCACAAGCTTCGTAAGTCTTCGTTTCTTCAGACGGTGAAATATTTTTCAAAAATAACCACCACCTATTTCGTAATCAGTCGGGCAAAGTTCTGAGGTACTGTACGGGTTCTTTAATTTCTCTGGGTAACAAGTACCCCTGTGAATCTAAGAGATCGGTTTTTGAAATCGATTTAGGTAACGGTGGGGGACGGGGCAGATTTTTCTGCGATTGGTCTGTATTCTTTTTATTGGTCAATTGTTTTAAATCCGCAGGCTTTTTAACAGCTAATGATGTGTTTTGCGAATGTTTTTTCAGTTCGTTTTTGTATTTTAACGTTATTGGTTCTTCTATTTCTTCAGTTTTTGCCTGAAACAAAAAAGGGTTTTAAATAAATGACGGTGATTTAGCAGCTGCTGTTTTTTTGTAATTTAGCTAATATGTTAATCATTTATACAGAGTGTCCTGCCTCGACAAAATGCTGGAAGGTAGGGTGTAAAACTAAGAACAAAATTAAAACAGGGTTAATTAAAAATATGCCATATTAACTTACGTCGTTAATAGTTTTCTCACAAAGTATGTAAAATTAGGAAACTTTTTTCTTTTAAGCGTAAGAAAAAAATTAAATAACTTTTTATGGGCCTAGCCGATTTAAATAAACTAGGTCTCGTTTGAAAAATCTCTTTCCAGGGCTTAAAATAAAATATTGGTATAATTAATTTAAATTTTTATTTTATCCCTAGAGACTGATTTGTGTTAAAGGTATAAATTTTGTCAATTTTTCCGAAAAATTTAAATTCAATGGTAAAATTATTATAAGCCCATTACAAGAGTATAAAAAAGTCAAGAAACTGCTGAAAACCGCAATTGAATATCTTAATTAATTCTCGACTTATTACCGAAAAGCTGCATTGCTCGTTTCCTTTCCTATTTTAAGTTGTCAGATAAGCAACTCGGCGTTTTTATCGAAAATGCCATGACAACAAAAACCACTTTTTTTAAATATTAAATAATAATTATAATATACCTATTGTTTGTTTTTAATTTAATAAAAATTTTTAAAATTAACAGGGCATTCATAATTACACAAAAACCTCCGGTTTGCCAAACATATAAACATTTTTTTATTAAAATGCCGTCTTTCGGAACATCTTATGGCATATTGTTTTGCAGCAATAGAGGCATTTCGAAATTTTCAAGATAAACGGCAAGCATATCATATGCCTCGGTGGTGGAATAAGACTAATAATAATAATAATAATAATAATAATAAACTGCGATAAACATGAAATAAATTTAAATTTATCAGGTTTGACAAACAATGCACTTGCCATTTTTGACGTCTCGGTTTTCTGTGATTTTTGACATTCCGGTTTTCTGTGATTTTTGACGTCCCGGCACTCTTGATAAAAACACCCATTGTTTCTGACGGCAAAAATAGGAAAGGTACAAAATTTGCTTTTTTCGGCAATAAATCGGGGAATTATTAAAATCAAAATGCGGTTTTCACCAGTTTCTTGTGACTTTTTATGCTTTTTTAATGGGCTTATAATAATAATACAATTGTATTTAAATAAAAAAAATGACAAAATTTATAACTTTCCCTAAATCAGTCTCAAAGAGATAAACAAAAAATGATTGATTATACCAATATATTATCCAACTTTTTTGTTTTTAATTTTGTTTTTAAATAACATCCTGAAGATTGAAATTAGAAATTTAAAAATAATTTTTAGCATTTTCTTGAGATATCGCCGCCGGACGACTTTATCTGAAATTCTGTAAAAAAAAAAACTTAAGAATTCTGGATTTTGAAATCAGCTTCAAAAATGAAAAATTTTATGGTATAACATATGTTATTCTATAGGATATATTGATTTTCGCGTTTCTTTAGTAATTAGTTTTAATAAAAAGCACCTTTTAAAAAAGTATATATATATATATATATATATATATATATATATATATATATATATATATATATATATATTATTTATTTTTAAAAAAAAAAAAAAGTCAACAAAGGTCCAAAGATTGTTTTAGACAAGTTGGTGCCAAAGAACGCACGAAACAATTGAATGCGCCTTCCTTTTAAATTTGCCTGGAGTAAAGTTTACTTTTACATGCGTTTCTTTTATTAGTGTCCAAAAACCTTTTTTTTAAATTTTATTCTTATTAATTTGTTGTGAGTGCACCGTTAGATTCCTTATAGATGCCATTTAATAATAAAAAGGTTGGTATTTTTACTCTCTCTCGAAGTAATTAAAGGTGTGGCTTATTTAATATAAGTAGGCCATAAACTATATTTGCCTTTATAAACTAACCAGAGAAGGTCCTCTAAAACATATTATTAAAGCCCTTGTAAAAATTAAAAAAAAATTGTGCGCATGCCCCAACTTCTGCCATGTTTTTCGAGCACTTTATAAGCAAATATATGAGTAGTGCAAATGTTTAAAAAAAATAGCAATAAAACAAGTAATAATTATTAATTTTTTAACAGTTTAATTTAAATCATTTTCCATACATAGTAAAATAATAATACAAATATTTTTATTAAAATTTATGATGTTATCTATAAGAAAAGGGGCTAAAAACGTTGTTGTTATGGAGTATGCCGCAGTGATACGCGCAGTAAATCCTTTCAGGACAATTATATTATTTTATTAGATTTCCAAAGCCTTGTTTTGAATATCGCCAAAAACTTATTAAAATAAGTAAGCAAAACCAGGAGAATGTGGCCCAACAACCGAATATCCAGATCCCATCAGTTGTGTTAATAAGAAAATAAGGTAATATATTTAATTAGTTATAAAAAAATAGCTCGCGCCATTACCTCAAATAATAGATTTTGTCGTAGGTAAAGTCACAAAAACATAGACATTAGAACTATTTTTTCTTTTTTGTAATTCCTTTACCTAATATCATGACAAGTAGAATACAGTTCTACTTGGCACCTAAATTATTTTAACTTCATAAATTGGTCTATTTCCTTTAAGGAAAAGAATGGGAATTAAACCTGCTAATCACAAATTTTGGGGTTCTACGGGTTTTGGATGCCTAATAAAGCACAATCAATTAAATTTTTTCTTCCAATTTTACTTAAATTAAAAAGTAATAATCTTTTCCCACTATATTTATTTTAAAAAGCCCGGAAACTTTTAAAATTGGCCCGGCTTTTTTTTAAACATTGAAACCAGATGCGCCTTGCGCTAATTAACCCCTTTTAAAAGGCCTTTGGTAGTTTATGAAATCCTTCAATATATTTCCCGGATGGGCCCCATTTCCCCAGTTTTTAGGGAAAAGAAAAATTAAAAAAATTAAGCACAGCAAAAGTTTGGCCTGTGGGAATATTTTAAAATTATTTTGGGAAATTTTCCAGGGTTGACCCAAAAAAATTACATATAAAGAAAATTTTTTTTATGGACACCCATTTTTTTTATTTTTAATTTAAATAAACCCAAATTAAAAGGTTTAAATTTTGTTTTGGTTCCTTTTTAAACCAAAACTGCCTTTCTTTGAAAATTTTGAAAATTTTTAAAAAAAAACCCAATTTTTAAAAATTTTTTTAAACCCGTAAATATAAGGAGCCTTTTAAATTAATTTTTCTCTTAAATTAAGGGGTTTTTAATTAACTTTTAATAGAAAGTTTTCAAATTTTAATTTTATAAAAAAGAGTTGGGGGAAAAATTGGCCAAAGTTTGGACTTTTTTTTATTAAAAATAATAAAGTTTGGAAAAAATTTTATTAAAATTATTTACCAGCCCAGATCCTTTTAAAAATTTTTATTTAAAAAGGGTTTCCCTATACCTATCTCTTCTTTTCTTTTTAATGGGAAAAAGATTTGGGGTTTTTATATTTACTTATGGGAATTTTCTTTATCTTAAAAAAAAACCCTGTAAATGTAAAAAAAAAAACCTTTTTATTAAGGATTACGTCGATTTGCTAAAAGCACAAGTTTAAATTTCTGAAAATAAGATGTATGTGAAGCAAAATGCAGGCAAAAGTAAAAACTCCAATTTACTACAACTTCTAAAATATTAAAGCATTTTGGAAAATGAGGATCAAAATATAGTAAAAGGTACACCTATCTTAATTGTTGGGACGAAATATGTTAAAATGCCCTTGTTTATTAGCAAATGTATTGGACTTTATGGTAAATTAAATCCCAAAATAATATTATAAAGGGGTCAATAAAAACATACATTTCAATATAACTGTCACAAAAGGTACGATTATATTTATATTTTTTTTAATAATAGTCGGCTTTGACCTAAATGACGTTAATTATTACTTGCAAACAAAAAATATTTGACAGTGACACTTGTTAATCAAACGATTATCATCGATTAAGCTAGTTTAAAATTATAATCGTTTTGAATGATTGTTACATTTTAATTAGTTAAAATAAGGAAGATGAAATGATTTTGGTAATCAGTGAGTGTCAAGAAATAGGTTTATTCGCATCAAAAGTATATGCCCAAAGGTATTCTAACAAGCGTCATCCTATACTGTACAGGGTGTTCCATTTATAAGATAAAAAAATTATTCATAAGTCAAATATAAAAACGTCTTTTGCATAAAAAGCAGTAGGGATGGGTATAGGAAACCCTAATATAGTTTTAAAGGGAATCTAGTTCTGCGTCAAAATAAGCCACTAAATACAGGGTGTTCCATTTAACTTTAGGAAGTTATTTAATAAAATGTATGTCCAAACTTGGAGGCAATTTTTTTCACCACTCTGTATAATATTGAGATAAAACTTTTATGTAATAGTTAACTTAAACCCTTTAGCTAAGCAGTAAATCTAATTAGGAGCAGCTCCTTATATGTTACAGGGTGTAAACAATTTTTAAAATATGGTCTGTATTTTTTAATTTCTCTAAATTTCTCAGAAACGGTCAGTTTTAGGTATAGGAATTATAACAATAACTCACCTTTATTTGGTCTATAGTATCTAAAAATAAAAAAAAATAGGGGTGTTCCATAAGAAAATATATAACTTTGATATGTACTTCTTTTTTGGGTCACCCTGTATATTTCAAAATAATTTTAAAATATGCTCCCCACAGACCAACATATGACTGTGCTAAAAGTTTTTTCCCAACTCTTTTCATTTCTCCTAGAAAAACCGAGGCGAATGTGGTAGGCCACCCTGTATATTGCAAAAATAAAAATTTAAATAATGCTCTTAGAGGTAGTACATATTTTTTTCTATTTTCTTAAATTTAATGTTAAATATAATTCAATTTTGATAAGTAGGCACTCTCAATTGTTTCGAGCGTACTAGAAACAAATTTTGGCGACATACCGCGTTGTAAATTGTTAGGACAGTTAACATACCGGCGAGAAGCGGTAACGTAGAGAAAGGTATTATGACGTCAGAATCTACGTCAGTACTTTGTACCCAGTATCCACCGCTATCGCCACTAGTCGGAAGAAGCGTTCATAATGGTTATGTCATGTGTAAATTAAAATAATGGATGATTCACGGCTTTTCTATTGTTTTGGTTTTTGAAATGTTTTTTCTTTGCTATGGTTTAACGACTATTTGGATTGCAGACATTTTGATTTAATGAGTTAAGTCCCAAATGGATAAATTAGTGCAATTATATTTAAATCAAAGAAAAAAAGATTTACTTGTTACAGTTGAATTGAAAACAGTTATTAAATGAAAAATTTGGTTTATATCTTATCTTTTCGACTTATTTCTAAACTCCCCAAATACAGGGTCGCCGTCCATATTTTGACCCATTTTGATCGCGAATAACTTTTGAACAAATAAAGATATCAAGATGCGGTTTTCGCAAATATACTTATATTTCTTTAAAGTTTATTCTCGTATCTTAACCTTTTTGATGTGACATTCAATTAGCTCAAATGAAACACCCTGTATATGTTTCAATATTTTTAAAATTTAATATTTTCCCTTTAAAAAAATGTAACACAAGCTATGGTTATCTTAAAAAATAACGCATTTATTGACCTCCAAAGAATTGACTGTATGTCGAATAGGAATATTATTTTAAAAGGATTTTTGAAAAGTCGCCTGTGGAAACAAAGTTATCTCGTTTCCATAACAGCAACAAGCCTCATTGTCAGCCATTGTTGGTCATTTTTGACAAGTTATTTTAATTAGGAAGCGCAAAATGTTTGGTTAAGCAAAAGGAAAATGTGTTATTATGTTTGCCGAAATAAATCAGTAAAAGAAACCCAGCGAAGATTTAGAAACATGTTTAATAAAGCTCCACCCACAAAAATTCAATTAAAATCTGGTACAGAAAATTCTGGAGTACAGGATCTTCAGCCGTAAAAAGAAATTAGTAAACAATGAGAATTTGCTAAATAAAACGTTACAAATTCTAGAGATAACTCAGGAAGATCCAACATTGTCAAAAGAAAAATCTCAAGTTCAGTCCATATTCCTAAAACTACAGTACAAGAAAAGAAAAATAACTTAAATTAAAGCCATACAAAATTCAAATTTACAAGAAATAAAAAAACTGATTTTCCACAAAGGGTGGAATTTTGCCAGAAAAATTCAAAATTTAGTTTTTGGATAGACTAATAATGTCAGATGAAGCCACATTTCACCTCAATGGAAAAGTAAATAAGCATAACTGCAGGTCTTGGGCAACAGAAAATCCTCGACAATATAACGAACACGTTAGAGATTCGCCAAAAGTCACAGTCTGGTGTGGTATGTCAAAGCAAAAAATTTATGGGCCATTTTTTTCATGAACCAACTGTAACCTCTTGGACTTACGTTGATATGCTGGAAATATTTTTTTATCCCCAATTGCAAGAAGAAAATCTATTGAATTTCGTCTATTTTCAACACATTATGCTAACATTACCAAGGATTCACTGACCAACGTTTTTGGAAACCGGTGGATTGGAAGAGGAGGCCCTATTTCCTGGCCACCTCGTTCACAGATTTGACTGTTCAGATTTTTTCTGTGGGGATATGTGAAAGAGAGGTGTTATAGTCCACTTCCCAAAATTTAGAGCAATTAAAAATTAATATCCGAAACATAATAGAAAATATTCCTGAAGAATTTTTAGTCAATAGTTTTAATAATTTTTTTTCGAATTTAAATAAGTGCGTCGAAGTCGGCGGAAGGCATTTTCAACATTTACAGTAGTTTTTAAAAAGTAAGTAACCTTATTGTAACTATTATTTTGTGAATAACCTAAACCTTTGGCGATCCTTTTTTTGTAACATATGAAGCAAATTTTAATTGTTAAATAATATTGTTGGTCGACATGCAGTCAATTTTTCGAAGGTCAATAAATACGTTGTTTTTGAGATAACCATAGTCGTTACTTTTTTTTAAAGGGGAAAGATTAAATTTTGAAAATATAGGAACATATACAGGTTTTCATTTAAAATAACATAGTTGTCCTATAATGGAAAATCGGCCATTTTTTTTGAGCTAATGGAATGTCACAATAAAATCATGAAGATACGAGAATAAACTTTAAAGAAATATAAGTGCATCTGCAAAAACCGCATCTTGATGCCTTTATTTGTTCCAAAGTTATTCTCGATTAAAATGGGTCAAAATATGGCCGGCCACCCTGTACCTTATATTTAAATTTAAACTTAAAAGTGTATTTAACATCGTAAACCGTTTCATTTTTGTGAGGATAAGAGACTTAAGCACGGTTAGAATGGTGGGGGAAAAACTGCTATCAACTAGAAGTTAAAAACTGTATATCGCAAAAAATCTTTTATGTAACTAAACAATAGTCCAAAATCCCTAAAGAATTTTAATGACTTTTTTTGAGTAAAAAGACAATTATTTTGGGATTGTTTTATTTAAAATATTCACTAAAGAAACATAAAAATAAAGTCCTAGAAAATAATAAGTGTTTTACCAGGTCAAAGTGGGGCATACTAACTCAATATCTATACTTCAAGTCCAAAATTTCTGTCAATGACACATCGCTCGCTTTTAGAGTGTTGTGTGGGGTCAGGGGAATCAATTCCAGTGGCGTATGCATTTTAGAAAATAAATGATAAAATTTCGTCAAAACATGAAAATATTTTTTACAAGCAAAAGTTATTTTCTCACATTTTCATCAACCCTTTAAATTACTAACAAGCCTTTATTATTTTGGTATTATTCGGATTCATGAAAAATGTAATTTTTTTGCTTAATTTTGCACACCTCCTATTTTGAGGTCATAGAACACAAATTTGAGTTTTTTGGCGATTTTTTAACGTTTTCCAAAAAAAATAATTTTTACTTTAATTTTACCTTCTCTAATTTTATTTTGCTACATGAAAAAAATAATAAAATTTTAGTCTTAACATAAATTAAAAAAGATGTAAAAGCAGAACGATAGACAATCCAAGTTACACCGACTTGCCAATTCACATCTTGCAATTTCAATATTAAATACGATATTCACACGCATTGCTTCATCAAAAATATCCACTATATAAGGAACACGAAAGCTCTGAGATCATCAGCTTGTAGAATCCAATAACTATTTCGGGTCTTTCGTGTTCCATATTTAGGATTTCCATATCGAGAATATTTTTGATCAAAATTGCGGGTCGAGCGAAGCAAGGTTCGCATCCCTTATAAAAATGTCATTAAGAAAACTATTACGACCTGGTAACAGGTCAACATTTTTAGAATTTCGAGTTGAATTCGGACGTAAACGTTTTACCTACTTTTTATTGAAATTTAAGGTTTTTTCCTTACTTTTTAAGTGTTTTTTTTAAATATTAACATAGTATGAGTTTTTTAAATATGTTTTCGTGCAAATGACAGAATTTAAAGGAATATGTCGTAAAATAAAATTAAACAATTGAGTTATTTTTTTTTTAACACTATAAGAGGCAGCCAAAAAAACAGCTTCTGATTCATGTTTAACAATCGAAAAGTTAAAAGTATGCAAAAAAATAGCGAAAAAATTGCATTTCCAGTATCCGAATAATTACTAATATTGATTTTTTTGCCTTTTAAAACTCTGAATACCGTACGCGAAAAAACTTTTGTTAAAGTTGCACATATCTCTGCAGCATCCAAAGTGTTTAGTTCTGGATTTCGTTCCCGAATCCCATGGTAAACATTTTTAACTAGATAAAGGTTGGTTAATATTCATAGTTTACAGAATTAAAAGCACTTAACAACACTAAATCTTTATATACAATTATATACACTAAATAAGATAAACTATTATAAAATTGGCACAAAACAATATCAATATACTACAATTATTAGAAATTTATATTTTGAAAATACCCTGTATAGCAATTAAATAATTCTAAATAAAATCATCGAACAGCACGAAAACCCTGTCGATACGCTTATTTTCAAGTCTCTTCAAGTTGTAAACTAAGGAATGTGTGTTGCCACTTTTATTGTCTTCCGATAACAATGATTTCAATACATATTGGCGTGCTATTTTAAGTGCGATCGCTGGCTGGTGATTTATTCTTGCGAATTATGACAACGTGGCGATGAAACTTTTGACCGGTTCACTGTTATTTGAGCGGAAAAGTATACCATAGGCTTAAAAATCATTTACTAGTGTTAGATTTTTATTTAGCCGCTTCGTCGGTTGGGTGGCCGGTATTAAATGAGTCACTGACAGAAATTTTGGACTTAAGGTATAGAAGGCTCTGACAAAAACTGACTTAGATTCGTCTTAGCGGAGTCACCTTATATTATTACCTCGGAACCCAGCGACTTTGTATAAAATTTAAAATAAACTATTGAACTTAATAGTTAATATCCCTTATAAAAATGTTAACCCCTCAAAAATTGCCGCTTTTTCCCTGGGGGTGAATGCCATCCCTTCTTGGAGGTGGAATTTTTTTATTAAAAATAAGTACGGAAGTGGATAGATGACTAATTCTAAGCAACTTTTGTTTTATAAATTTTTTTTCGAAAGGCATTACTTTTCGAGTTATTCGCAATTGAATATGTCAATTTTTCAACTAAAAAAATCACGTTTTCAGACGGTTTTTCGCAAATAACTCGAAAAGTAAGCATTTTATCGAAAATATCCTTCCAATCAAATATGTAGCTTATGAAAAAACACCAAGAATGGTGGGCTCATGATGTCCATGGACCCAATACAAACGGAGTTATAGCCTGTTAAAGGTTGGTTCTTATTCGTCAAATGCCAACATTAAAAGTTTTAACGTAATATAACCAAGAAACGATACATTTTTTGGGAAAATCTCATAATACCTTTTTTGAAGTAGTTAAAAATACCTTTATTTTTGTTTTTTACAAAAGTCTTTAGCACTAAAATTAAGCGAGTTATGGCCAAAATAAAGTTGATTTCTATTTTTTTTTTAATGAAAAAATGTGAAAATCACCCCCTAATTACCAGCTAAATTGAAAATAATCTTTGTTACTTTACAATTCACTTTATTTTTGTATTTGTAATATGTTAAGGAAGTTTGACCGGTTTAAAGCGCATATTTTAAAAAAATGAGCTTAACGTGAAAGAGACATTTTTGTAATTTTGAAATAAATAGCCTTTTCTTTAAAATATCTCAAAAACCCTTAATGATACGTAAACAAAAATAAAACGAAAATTTTTGGTAAAGAAAAACCTACAATTTTGTATTCTACAAAATTTTACGCATCATTAACGGTTTTTGAGTTATTTTGAAGAAAAGGCTATTTTTTTCAAAATTAAAAAATGTCCGTTTCACTTTAAGCTCAATTTTTTTTAAATATGCACTTTAAACCAGTCAAACTTTCTAAGCATATTAAAAATACATAAAAAAGTAAACTGTAAGGTGACAAAAATTATTTTCAATTGGGGTGGTAATTAGGGGATGATTTTCACATTTTTTTCATCCAAAAAAATAGAGATCAACTTTATTTTGGCCATAACTCGCTTAATTTTAGCGCTAGAGACTTTTATAAAAAACAAAAATAAAGGTCTTTTAAGTACTTGAAAAAGTATAATAAGCTTTTCCCGAAAAATGTTTTACTTTTAATGTTTGCATTTGACGAATAAGAACTAACCACCAACAGGCTATAACTCCGTTTGTATTGGGTTTATGAACATCATAAGCCACCATTCTTGTTGTTTTTTTTAGGTTACATTTTTGGTAAGAATGATATTTTTGATAAAATGCTTACTTTTCGAGTTATTTGCGAAAAACCGTCTGAAAACGTGTTTTTTTTTTGGTTGAAAAATTGACATATTTAATTGCGAATAATTCGAAAAGTAATGCCTTTCGAAAAAACTTTATAAAACAAAAGTTGCTTAGAATAAGTTATTCTATCCACTTCCGTACTTATTTTTAATAAAGAAATTCCACCCCCAGGGAAAAAGCGGCAATTTTTGAGGGGTAAACATTTTTATAGAGGATATAAACTATTAAGTTCAATAGTTTATTTTAAATTTTATACACAGCCGCTGGGTTCCGAGGTTTTAACATTTTTCGGGCTAAGGTGACTCCGCTAAACCCCCCTATACTAAACTTGAATAAAATCAGCTATGGGCCCGATAAATAAAAATTACCTTAAAAGGGTATAAGGACTCTTTGCCTTTATCTGGTACAGTAAAAATGGGATTATTAAATTAAAACGTGATTAACTAAATCCCTAGGGATTTCATCAGGCAGTGTAAGCAATATTTTGGCTAAAGTTTTGTAAGCTTAATAAGAGCAACTTACTTTGGCGAAATTAATTTCTTTAACATCGATTTTCTTATTGTAATACGCCTCTTCAAGCACATCCTTTATAAGCGAAAATGTAATTCGATGTTTGGCTTCGGTTTTCCAGCAGTTTCGCATTAACTCGCAAATAAGCGGTGGACAGTCTTCGGGTGGAATCAGCATGATGCCGTCGAGAATGAGTTTGACTACCTGAAATAAGTAAAATTAAAACTAAGTTAACCTTAATAAACCAATACAAAATGTAAGTAGGAAATATTGAATTTTTTTTTACGAAAACATTAAGAAGTTTTTTATTTTAAAATTTCCGCATTTTATTCTATTGTTGGCATGGCAAAATGGTTATGTACTTACTTCTTCGTTACTATGACCATAATAAGGCTGTTTTCCAAAACTGTAGATTTCCCACAGTATGACTCCGTATGACCAAATATCAGATTCAAGTGTGAACCGACCATATACAACACTCTCGGGGGACATCCATCGCACTGGTAAAAGTCTCGAGCCACCAATCTGTAACAAAATTTAAAAAATAATTATCGTTTACATGGTATGCGCTAAAAGACTACTTAGTTTTTGATAAAAAGAAGATTTACTTTCTATTAGACCGAGCGCTCGCGGCAGGAAAAAGAGACCGATTTTTTACAGGCTGCCTTTGATACGGGTGATATTTATAGCCACAAGCTATAGATAGATGCACCTATTAAGTTCTGCAACGTGTTACTTCATATATAAACATTAACTTTAATTAGCAAAAAAAAGAAGATTCTTAAATCAACTTTTTACAGTCTGCCAATTGTTGAAGCATAAGGCTAGATTGCCAAATCCACAAAAAGTTGCAGGCAGACGGTTTTCTTCAGTACAAGAGTAAAGAATACTAATGCTAGTTCGGGACTAAAAAAATTTTTTCAGTCTGCCAAGCACAATTTAGACTAATGTGTGCATGAGATTAACAATTTTCAAAGGCAGACTTTTCCCGATTTTTAAAAATTTTTAAAAAAGTTATTTAAATATAAACTTAACAGTTTACAATATTGAATATAACAAATGGCAGCCTAATACGATGTATACATATAACTGCAAAACTATTTTTATTTTGCAAAAAAAAGGTGCACTACGATTTCTTTGCATGCATTATGATGCACATAACCCTACCTGACCCCGGTCAATCTTTCATCACCTGACCATGGCGTCCTAACGCCACTTGACCTCGGTCAATCCCGGCTTTTTCTGTGTAATTAAAATTTAAGCATAATAGTTTTAGAATAAAATACTGACTTTTTCTGAGTAATTACAATTCACGCACATTATGTAATTGGGATTTTGGAAGTTTTTTTCTTAACATCAATTTTTTTAAAAATTAATTTTTAACAAATTATTTTTATATAACATCTAAATATTCATAAATTTACACACAAAAAAGCTTTAAGTTTACCCAATAATTCTGCAAATATTCCCCCACACATTTGATGTAAAAATGTATAATAATAATAAAAAAGTAACTTTTTAAGAAAAAAAAATAATTTAATTAATAATTATAAACATACCTAAATATATATTTAAATTTATTTGAGAAGATTATTAAATTAAAAAAAAAAGAAAGGTATGGGGTAGAATCGAACCCGGAACCTCCGGGTTGGAAGTCTCAATTCCAATTTCCAATTTCATAATGCTTTATTCATATCTCATATATTTACATTACAACTTAAAACTACATTTACAGTAAAAAACGTACTCGAAAATCTCCCTTTACCCGGGTTTTGGGAGAAAATCTAAAAGATAATCAATAACTTTGTGGGCTTGGCATTTAAATTTTCGTCCCTTAAACTGTTTTTCCTTATTGGTTTTATTTTTTGGGTTAATGGGATGGGTTTGGGGGAAAGCGGTGGATAAATTAAAATTTATTCCGCTTATTGTGACTTCGGGTTTTTTTTTTCAAAAATTGAGGAAAAAGGCAGTTTGGGAAATAACAAAAACCACTATAAGATTATGGAAAATTTTTAAACGTTTAACTAAATTTTTAAAAAAGGCGAAGACCAAGCAGAGTGCGGGTTTAAAAACCAAAAGGTTTTTTTTACAACAAATTAAAAAATTTTTTAATAAATAATGAAAGTAGAAGATTCTTCGACCTCCCTTTTCCCTTTTTTAGGTCTTGGGGGGAGAGGGGGCCCCAGTAGATATGGGCGAGGGCGCGATAAACCCCCTGGTTTTTTAAGTTGTTTGGGGGAAAAGACAGCTTTTCCGGCGTGACCCAAAACTGTTATACTGTCTCATTACTAATAGTTTAAAAAATTTGTTTGGTGGGTAATAAAATTTTGGTAGGGTTAATTTCCAACCTACCGCTGACCCATGGCTATATAATAAATTTTTATAATCCGCCCTTTATCGCTCGATTGGGGCAGGTTTCTGCTGTCTGCTTTAACAAAATAGTTGTCCATGGTAAAAGAGGCAGAATTTGTAAAATTTCAAATAAATCACACAAAAAAATGGATAATATAGGAAAACTTATTAAAAAGTTTGAAACAAAAATCCAAGTGGGCGCAAGTAGGCAAAAAAGCAGGTGACGGGGTTATAAACTCGACCAATCAGGAGCTTTTGTGTTATGTGACAAAAAAATTACGGGGCAACGAAAATTTTTTCGGATGACGGGGTTTTGATGATGATGATGATGATAGTTTTAAGATGATGGTAAAAGTGATGTTAGCATTGACATTAAATTAATGCAGAAATGAAGAAATAGTATCGGGAAAGTGATTAATTATTTTTATTCTGTTAGTTCAATGAAAAAAATATTTTTAATTTTCCAAAATCGCCCGTGTTTAAAAAAACAATTTATTATAATACTGACACTAGTACCTTTAAAATCGTCTGCCATTCAATGTTTTTTATTTATTCCCTAAATATTTTTTAAAAAAACAATGGCAGACAAAAAAATTGTCAACCATTATATTTTTTTTTCGTTTAATCTCTCCCTCCCTTTAAACTTCAATTAGATTTATAATTTAATATGAAATTTTATTGAAAAGTTGTTATTTATTTGGACGAAAAAATTTTTTTGAAATACTGAAAAAAATTTGTTAATTAATTTTTTATGCATAAATTTTTTAAATATCGAAAACGTCTGCCTTGTGAAAATTCTCAATCTCATGCACACTTAGTCTAAATTGTTCGGCAGATAAAAAAAGTGTTTTTAGTTACACGTTTTTTTTGCAAATTTTTAAATTACTCTTGTACTCAAAAAAACGTCTGCTTGCAATTTTTTTTGGGTTTGGCAATCTACCTTATGCTTCAAAATTGGCGATAAAAAAGTTGATTTAAGAATTTTTTTTTTTTGCAAATTTAAAAGTTAATGTTTATTTTGAAGTAACAGGGGAACTTAATGGGCAACTATTTTGTTGGCTTTTCACCCGTATAAAAGGGCAGACTAAAAAAAATCGGTCTTTTTTTTCTGCCGCGAGCGCTCGGTCTATATAATATCTCATGGTACTGCCCGGCAAATCTCCTAAGCGCGCATTTGTTATTTCAAAAGTTTAAGGTGTTTCCCCCAATCATAACTTTGTTGTCGCCTCAGATAAAGGTTTGTGATTTCGTGTGTAAATTAATATAAGAATTTTAATTACCTGTAAAAAGTATTTTAACTAACTACGAAAAAAAATTAGAAAGTTTGGAAGTGGTTTTTTAAATTATTCGATTTTTTTAAAAACTTTATTTTTTTAATACTACTGATAATTACTTATAAAATCAGTCCAAATAATAATAATAAAATTGCATTATTGTTATATAAAATTTTACATTTTTTGACAAAGCAAAAAAAATAAAACTATAAATAACAAAGAATAATAATAAATTATATTATAAGGAAAAAAAAAATATAATGGTTCAAGGGGTAAAAAGGGATGGTAAAGTTTGGGATCTGTAGATTGGATAAAATAAGGTAACAACTTATATAACTTTTTTCTCTATGCCCCTTCTTTTTCCCAGCTATTAGCTCTTAAAGGAAAATTGAAAATCGATTTTTTATTAATAACTTTTTTAAAGGTTTACGATCTGGGAATTTTTTTGGGAAAATTTTTTGAAAACCCCCTTTTTCCGGTTAAAGCTTTTTTTTTTCCCCAAAAAATTTTTTTAAAAAAAAATTTTTTTTTTTAAAAATTTTTTAAAAAAAAAAATTTTTTTGGGGTTTTTTTAAAAAAAAACCCCCTTTTAACCCCTTTTAAAATTTTTTTTTTTTTTTAAAAAAATTTTTAAAATTTTTTTTTTTTAAAAATTTTTTAAAAATTTTTATTTTTAAAAAAAAGGGGGTTTTTTTTTTTTTAAAAATTTTTAAAAATTTTTAAAAAAAAAAATTTTTTTTAAAAATTTTTTTTTTTGGTTTTTTAAAAAAATTTTTTTCAAAAAAAATTTTAAAAAAATTTAAAAAAAGGGGCCCCGGGCCCCAAAAAAAATTTAAAAAAATTTTTTTTTTTTTTTTAAAAAAAAATTTTTAAAATTTTTGTTTTTTTTTTTTTTTTTTTTTTAAAAAAAATTTTTTTTTTAAAAAATTTTAATTTATAATTTTCAGCTAAAAAATTTTTTTCTGGGTAGATTTTGACATAAGATTCTAGGGGTCCTTAAGTACACCCTTTTTTAGAGCCCCCCGGTATATTATATCGAGAGCCCCGATATACCTTTTAAAAAAATTTTTAAAAGCATTTTTTCCCCGGGAAAAAACCCCCAGTCCTATCAATAAAGATAAAATATACCTTTTTTTCCCTTTTAAAAAAAAAGGGGAATCTACCAGTAAGGTCAAAATGTTTTAAAAAAAAATTTTTTTTTCTTTTTTTATCTTTAAAGGTTTCGGGGCAAGTTTTAAACTTAAACAAGAAAGTTATTAGCTAGAATTAATCAACAAAAAAAAAACGTACAAGCCGTTCAAAAAATTTTTAAAAAAAAAAACGATTTTCAATTGTTACCCCTTTTAAAAACAATAGCTCGGAAAGGGAAAGGGGATAGAGCAAAAAGTTATATGAAGTTGTTAATTTTTTTTTGATCCCCAAAAAACATGATCCCAAACTTTGGACCATGCCTTTTGGGACACCCTGTAAAGACCATTATATTTGTCGTGACCTCGGTGATTATACACTAGCTCTCATGGTGGCAAAATTTAGCATTTATATTGTGAGACAAATTGATACTGCTCGCTATGGTAATTATAAATTAATTATTAAAATAAAAAATGTCAAACATTGTAATTTTAAAGAGTGGGTTTCAAAAAAATAAATGTCCCGGATTTACGAGTAACATCTGGGTTAAAAAAAAAAATTAATATTAAAAATAAATATTCAGGGGAAACAACGTTTAAAAAAAAATTTTTTTTTTTGCTTTAAAAAAAAAAAAAACCCCCAACACCTAAATCATAATTTTAAATTCTTTTTTTGACATAAAATATAAATATATAAGTT